>OW052221.1:124774192-124775463 GCA_932526605.1 Nephrotoma flavescens | reverse complement strand
CTTGCTAGCCAAATTTCTTGCATCATCAGTTTAGCTACAACTGTTATGGGTGCCAGCCAGCCTAATGGATCAAAAAGTTTTGCACTATCCGAAAGTAGGTTTCGTTTGGTAGGCTTGCCAGGCGCGGATTGAGTGACAATGAAACCGAATGTATCTGTTGCTGGATTCCAGTGTAGTCCAAGAGTTTTAATTGTGTCATCAAGCTTGAATTCCAATCGATTTTGATTCCTTAGATGCACTGGTATGGATTTCAAGAGGACTGTGCTGTTTGTTGCCTATTTTCTTAACGTAAATCCACCGCAATTCAGTAAATCAATGGTTTGTTTTTGGCTGAGTAAGGCTTCTTCCAGTGTGTTTTGTCCAGAAATTAGGTCATCCACGTAGAAATCATTTAAAACTACGTTGGACGCTATAGGATAGTTTGGTTGTTCATCGATGGCCAGCTGTCGTAGTGACTTCACCGCTAAATAAGTTGCTGCTGCTGTTCCATATGTGACAGTAGTCAACTTAAACTCCTGAATTTCTTGTTGCGGAGACTCTCTCCATAAAATACGTTGATAGTTCTGGTCATCTTCATCAACGGCGATTTGTCTGAACATTTTTTCGATGTCAGCCGTATGGACGTATTTATGCTTCCGCCACCTTAACAATATGGATAATAAATCCTGTTGAAGAGTAGGGCCCGTCAACATTACGTCGTTTAACGATATTCCAGTTGTGGTTTTGGCAGAGCCATCGAAAACTACCCTCAATTTTGTAGTTGTGCTCGAATTCTTCAGAACTGCATGATGCGGCAGGTAATAGTA
Source organism: Nephrotoma flavescens (assembly GCA_932526605.1). Classification (NCBI taxonomy): domain Eukaryota; kingdom Metazoa; phylum Arthropoda; class Insecta; order Diptera; family Tipulidae; genus Nephrotoma; species Nephrotoma flavescens. The sequence goes on along the minus strand of OW052221.1, from coordinate 124,774,657 downwards.
ACCAGTCTCAGTAACTGTTTCAGCAACTTTCATGTGTCCCAAAGCGATATATTCATCCATGAACTTCTTGTATTGAGTGCTACGATTTGGATTTTTAGCAAGTCGTTTTTCTACTTGTATCAAACGCGCCATGGCAACCCTTTTTGAGCATCCCAGTGGGTTGGCAGAATATAACTCAATGTCATAAGGAATCTTGACTACGTAGCGGCCAGATTTGAGACGTTTGTGACTGGTCGCGAATATTTTTTCACACTCTAGTTCTTCTTTGGTGAATGCTCGTTTACGTGGCACCTCCTCTATTTCCCAGAAGCTTCTCAATTGTTTATCTATATCAACTGCTCTTGTTGTCATTGATTGTATTACTGTTGAATTGTGACAATCGACTGAGGCACGGCCTAAGAATATCCAACCTTGTTTGGTTTGTTGGGCTATCGGTTCGTCAGATGATGCCTTTGCTATATTACT
>OW052221.1:124636692-124769192 GCA_932526605.1 Nephrotoma flavescens | reverse complement strand
TTTACTGAAGCTCAAACAAGATACAGTACGTATGACAGAGAGCTATTAGCTACGTATCTTGGTATTAAACATTTTAGAATTTCCGTAGAAGGTCGAAATTTTACAATTTTAACGGATCATAAACCTTTAACGTTTGCATTACAATAGAATTTAGACAAAGCATCTCCTAGACAACGAAGACAATTAGATTTCATTGCCCAATTTACGACAGACATCAGACATATAGCAGGAACGGATAATGTAGTAGCAGATGCATTATCTCGTATAGAAAATATAGAAATTTTGGAAAATATTGATTATAAAGAAATAGCATTAGCACAAAGTTCAGACGATGAATTAGCTAAATTAGTTAATATGCCACTTTCCAAATTAAAATTTGAACAAGTGCCGGTTGCTTTTGGATCCGATGTGAAAATTTATTGTGATAAATCTTTAGGCAAATTTAGACCTTTTATTCCTAGTGGTTGGATAAAAATTGTGTTTCAAAGTTTTCATTTATCACATCCTGGTATTAAGGCATCTGTAAAAATGTTAACAGAGCATGTAGTTTGGCCCTCGATTAAAAAAGATATGAAATTAATGGCACAGAATTGCATCAACTGTCAAAAATCGAAAGTTTTTAAACATACCAGGTCGGAAATTGGTACGTATCCTAATACTGAAGAAAGATTTGCAGAAATTCATTTGGACATTGTAGGACCTCTACCAATTTCACATGGGCAACAATATGTTGTAACAATGATAGACAGATATACACGATGGGCTGAAGCTGTTCCTACAGCAGAACTTGTTTATCCCTTTTGTGATTTACTAACACAATTGTGCGAGTACGGCAAAAGTACCATGTCAAAAATTTATTTTTGTATGTGTTTTGAAAAAACATTTGCGCATTCCTTTCAAACTTATTTTGTCCGAAAAAAAAACACTATAACTATACATACAATTGTGTTGGTTGTACTTCAAATCAAGCGAAATTTTTTATCAAAAACGCCATTACGTACTATGATTTTTTACTCACACATTTGTGTGGTTTGGACTTAAATTTAGCCATTTTTTTATTTTTATTGGTTGAAAAAGGGTTATGGGACAAATGTTAGAGTTCCAGGTGAATTTTTAGAGCCACAGAAAGGTTGTATTCCTCAAAATGATTTCGTGCTGAGGCTAAAGAAACATTTTGCAGAGCTCAAACCTGTGACAGCAAAAAGACACAATGCAGGGAAGATTTTTGTAAGTCCGGATTTACGAGACTGCAAGTATCATAAGAACGGATGCACTTCGTAAAGCATTACAACCACCCTATACCGGACCATTTTTGGTTAAAAATAGAAGCGACAAATTTTTTTGATGTCATTATTAATAACAAGTCTTCCAAAATTTCGATAGATAGAATTAAGCCATGCTATAGCGAGAATTTAGAACCAATCGCATACACACATTTATTTTATAAGGATGTTGTCTTGTTTTGAAAAATTTTTATATGGTGTTTACATACATTTTTATATATAACATTGTCCCGTGGAATTCAGTTTTACAGGAATTCCACTGGAGGGGGAGTAATGTAGTGGTCTTGTTTATATAAATAATAAAAAGTTAATATTATGTAAATTGTTTTTTATTACTTACTTATTTTTATTTTCTGTGAAGCATAATTCCGCTTAGCAAGGAACATCATCTGTAAGATAATATTAATCTGATTGAGTGGCCGTATAGTGTTTATGTACCTTGGTCGAATGTATGGAGACTAACCGACTCTGTAGCTGATTTATGAACGAGGAAATCATTAAAACTAAAGGCTCTAGTATACGTCCCGGGGTTAAGAAAGTTCGTGAATTGTAAAGAAAGTTTAACGGAACGAACGGTGTTCAAGTTGAAAGTGAAGGAAAAACTGTGAATGGCCCACGTTGGCTGAAACAATAAACTAGCTTACATTCCAAAGATTTAAGTTTTTGGCGCCAATAAACCTGGTTTTGGTAACTCGCTATGACGCCGTTACCTATTGTACTTATGTAAGACGTTATCAATAGATAATTTAAGTTCTCTTTTCAAGTTGTTAATCGGACAAGATTCAGTATACACGACTAAATTAATATTTTAATAGCAATTTCTTTCCAAAAAAAATTGATTTATAAATCAAAAAATTGATTTTGAGATCAAAAATGTTTGATCATAATACCGTTGCAATTTCTTTCCAAGTAAAAAAATTGATTTTTTTTTTATCGCAATCAATTTTGAAAAATCTCAACATTTCGTTAGATTTTTTTGACGTTTACATACACATAAATATGTTTACGTCAAAAATATAAACATAAACACTTCAACAAATATAAACATAAACATTATAATTTTTTTGACCAGTTGACCGTGATATTTTGACATACAAAATTTATTTTTCACTATAAAAATTGTCTTGCATCGTATAAAATTATTATTTGTATTTCGCCTTATACTAATTGTATTAAAATAATTTTTTTAATAATTTTGTAAAAATAATTGTGTAAATAATTGTGAAATAATTTGTGTCGGTGCATATAATTGTTAACAGTGCCTTTCGACCATGAATAACAAATAAATTTTGGATTTCATGATTGATGAATTATTATCATCATCATCATCATCATCATCATCATCATCATTATGGTCATTCAAATCATCATCGTCATCAACTTCATCCGATTCTTCATTCGATTTATTATGGGGAGATGACGATGAAATGTGTAATTTGGCCCAAATATATAAAAAAACACAAAAACCAATACAACGGGTCAATAATTTTGTAAATGATATTGTGAAGAAATATTCTGATGAGGAAGTAAGTATTAGTTAATATTTGAACTACAGCCTTTTATATATTTTCATATTAGTATTTTATTGATTATTGATTTGTTCAAAAATAGTTTCGCAAAAATTTTCGATTATCACGAATTGCTGCAAATAAAATCATTGGGATGTATGAAATGTCCAAGCATTTTAAAAGAAAACCATATGGTGGGCGAAAATCAATTTCAATCTCTGCAGAAACTCAATTCTTGGCTTTCTTATGGTAATAATCAATATTAATTATTAATAATTTATTAATTATCATATCAATTAAAAGGTTTGCTGCTAGCAAGAGTACCTATAGAGAAGTTTCAAATTTATTTAATGTTACCAAATCAGCATCATTTAACCATATGACAAATTTATTACAATTTTTTTTTGAGATTTCTAATAAAATTATAAAATTTCCTGGCATGGAAGAAGAAAAAATAAATAATGCAAGTGAATTTGAACAGGTAAAATTGTTTATATTATTTATTTAATTATATATACGAACATTTTAGATTTTTTAAAGCCAGCTCATAAAATAAGATCAACTTATATCAATCGCCATGGTCTGATTTCAATAACTATGCAAGGGATTTGTGATTCAAAAAAAATTGTTGATGTTTTTATTGGCTCTCCTAGTAAAATACATGATTCGCGTGTTTATAAATTATGACCTATTTCTAAAAATATTGAATATATATGTGGTAATAAATATCATTTACTAGGAGATGCAGCATACCATTTACGGCAATATTTATTAACTCCATACAAAGATTTGTGTTACACGACTTGTGTATAGATAACGGCGACTTATTTTTTAAAGAAGATAATGATGATTCCACAGAAGAAACAACCTCAACTGAAGCAAACCATGAGGAAATTTATAGAGAAACACTATCCGAAGTGGTTGAAGAAATATTAGGTGAAACAAAACGAAATAAAATTATGGAAACATTTTAAATTTTTTAGTAATTAAATTAATTATTATACTATTATATTCAATAAATAAAAGCAATTAAATAAATTTTGTAAAAGAACATTTAAGTAATTAAAATAAAATTTAATTATAAATATCAACCTTTTTTGTAAATAATAAAACTAAAACAATTAACAATATAAAATTAGCAATTATTGATATAATATTAAATTATTTTGTATATATTATATAAAAAATTTACAATAAATACAATAATTTAAAAATTTAATAAACAAAAAAATAAATATAAATAAAAATTATTCCAAATTTTTTAATTTTATAATTTCTCCTAACATTTTCATTTTTTCATTGTGTCTTTCTATTTTTCCTTTTTCTCTATGCCTCGCGCTTTCCTCCAACTCTATATTTCTCAGATAATTTTTTTTGTTTTTCCATCGCCTTAAATCTTTCAATTTTCTCTTTTCTATATTCTAATTTTGATTTTTGCTTTTCTTCAGCCGCTTTCTCTTTCCGTTCTAAATAATTTGTTAAAAGTAAATTTCTTTCTCTCGATATATTTATAATTTCATCATTTAAATAATTTTTGGCCGGTCTTTTTCTAACATCTTTCTCAACATTATCAATATTTTCATTATAATTTTCTTCTTGTGGTGGTTTGCTTGAAGTGGACGTCGAAGGGCTTTCCGTTGCCATGGACTTTCCGGATTCGTATTGCGGTGCTAATAGATATTCTGGTGATATTGAATCGTCTAATTTGGCAATAGTTTCTGTTTCGTCATCAAATTCAGTTTTTTTTTAAAACTGCACCACTTAAATTATTATTTTCAATTGTCTTTATTTTTCTTTTCATCACGTTATTTAAATACAAGTAATATTTGAAACGTGTTTCAACCTGTGTCGCCGTTAATTGATTTTTGAATGTATTTTGTAATTTTAAAGCAATGTTTTGTCACATTAATTTTTTACTCCTAAATGTTTTTAATGGGCCCACTTCTCCAAAATTATCTGCATATAATGTTAACATATTTCTTGTTTGACCTTCAGTCCACTTTATATTTCCGATATGTTCGTTCCGGTCTTTTCCTAAATTTTTTTTTTCTGTTTGAACTTCTATAATATTTTCAATATTTTTAAAATGTTTATAAGAAAATAAATATACATACCACCATCATCGAAATTATTAATATTATCATTCGGCTTCAGTTTATTCATCGTTGTAATGGTCGCTATAAATAAATAATTAATTAATTAAATTAATTATTTCTATAAATATTGCAATTTGTACCTACAATCGTTATTGTCTAAAATTTTCAAATTTTAAAAATTTGCCACGTCAGAGTAGGCAGCCATGAACATGTCACCGGTTAAAACAAAATTGAAAATAAATTTTTAAATTTTGACAAAATTTAAGATTTATAAAATTACTTACTAATTTTATTCTTTAAATAAACATTGTCATCACATTGTTTTACAAAACCGTCATATGTAAATATTATTTCAAAATTATTTAGATCGCATTGAATTTTTAATTTTTAATTATGCACTTGAGACACTGTTTGTAACGATTTTATTTGAACTGTATAGAATTTTATGACACAACTCAACAAATAACAACAGAAACTTTACGACACAACTCAATAATCTGTGAATCAAAATTTTTGACAGTAAACTCAAGTCAAACTAGAACGTCATTTTTTCACAGATACACTACCAAAAAAAAAATCAATCGTGTATCGTGTTCTTTGACATACAAAAAAATCAATTTATTTTTTATTTTTGGAAAGAAATTGCTATAGGTCAATATCAAAAAAAAAATAATAAAAAAAAAACAAATTATAATAAGAGTTAAAACAAAATCAACGTCATAGCTCATGACGTAGTCATCGATACCGAAATTATAAAAAAATGGTCTACGTATAGCGGTATCTTCAGTGTGATGATACTCAATTAGTGGCTTATTGTGAATATTTTATTATCATTTTTGTGTTAGTATATTCTATTACTTTTAGCATTAAGTTTATTAACCATTACCATTACATTTTACTAACATTAGTTAAGGATAAATGGGTCCGGACTTCTAAATTTATACATCTATTTCTTTTTTATTTTTGCTTTTTTTTTGGTCAATTAGTTAAGATATCATTTTGTTATTTAAATACAAGTAATAATTAGAAATTACTTGTTTTTGTACCACTAAAGTTTAGTACTTTATATTTAGAATTAAAGTTTCTGCCAAATTATATAAAGGGTGATTTTTTAAGAGCTTGAGAACTTTTTTAAAAAAAAAAACGCATAAAATTTGCAAAATCTCATCGGTTCTTTATTTGAAACGTTAGATTGGTCCATGACATTTACTTTTTGAAGATAATTTCATTTAAATGTTGACCGCGGCTGCGTCTTAGGTGGTCCATTCGGAAAGTCCAATTTTGGGCAACTTTTTCGAGCATTTCGGCCGGAATAGCCCGAATTTCTTCGGAAATGTTGTCTTCCAAAACTGGAATAGTTGCTGGCTTATTTCTGTAGACTTTAGACTTGACGTAGCCCCACAAAAAATAGTCTAAAGGCGTCAAATCGCATGATCTTGGTGGCCAACTTACCGGGCCATTTCTTGAGATGAATTGTTCTCCGAAGTTTTCCCTCAAAATGGCCATAGAATCGCGAGCTGTGTGGCATGTAGCGCCATCTTGTTGAAACCACATGTCAACTAAGTTCAGTTCTTCCATTTTTGGCAACAAAAAGTTTGTTAGCATCGAACGATAGCGATCGCCATTCACCGTAACGTTGCGTCCAACAGCATCTTTGAAAAAATACGGTCCAATGATTCCACCAGCGTACAAACCACACCAAACAGTGCATTTTTCGGGATGCATGGGCAGTTCTTGAACGGCTTCTGGTTGCTCTTCACTCCAAATGCGGCAATTTTGCTTATTTACGTAGCCATTCAACCAGAAATGAGCCTCATCGCTGAACAAAATTTGTCGATAAAAAAGCGGATTTTCTGCCAACTTTTCTAGGGCCCATTCACTGAAAATTCGACGTTGTGGCAGATCGTTCGGCTTCAGTTCTTCCATGTCGTCGAATAACACAAACCCAATTGCTGCGAACGGCGACGAATCGACATTTCACGGTCTTCAGCAACACTCTCAGAAACAGACGCAATATTCTCTTCTGTACGCACTGTACGCATTCGTGTGGTTGGTTTAATGTCCAATAAAGTAAACTGAGTGCGAAACTTGGTCACAATCGCATTAATTGTTTGCTCACTTGGTCGATTATGTAGACCATAAATCGGACGTAAATCGCGAAACACTTTTCGAACCGAACACTGATTTTTGTAATATAATTCAATTATTTGCAAGCGTTGCTCGTTAGTAAGTCTATTCATTATGAAATGTCAAAGCATACTGAGCATCTTTCTCTTTGACACCTTGTCTGAAATCCCGCGTGATCTGTCAAATACTAATGCATGAAAATCCTAACCACAAAAAAATCACCCGTTATATATTATTGAAATACAAAACATGTTATTGTTTATTGGTAGCAACAATTTAGTTGTGCGATGTTTTTTGTTGTTGTTGTTGTGTTTGCAGTATGAATAATTAAAAGTTTAAAATCGTGATGATGTTGGGTCGAATGTGAGCTGCGCGTTGAGGTTGATTCGTTGTGTTCCGGTCCAGAGCTGTATATTCTAGATCTGTTGAAACCTTTGCAAACCCCACGATCCACCGAGAGCTCTAGCCGGCTACTAAATACCGCGCAGAAGTCCCTGAACCGATATCTGTTAACGGTTCATCATAGTTGGGTATTTTAAAAGTACCCGCAATGTGACGACCCGTTACAAAATTACCGAAAAATTATATAGGATAGGCGCTATATAATTTAAGACATTACAATGATTTTATTGAAATTAAAAAGATATTTATTTTTATATGACATAACGAAGAAATCGTCGATTCACACTTTGAAACATAAAATTATGTATTTTTAAGAAAAAAAAAATTGTGTTTAGTTGAAAATTAAAATATCAAAATTAAAGTATAAGCGATTCTCTATATAATTGTTAATTCATTTGTATTACAATTATTTAACGGTTAAATCAAAAATTCAATAACAATTTTCGCGATTTTTCGTATTAATTGTCATGTAGCCTTCACTTAACTCTGATAGAATCTGAATATTGTAAAAAAACTCGGTTTAAACAAAATAATTTTAGTTACCCAGTTTATGCCCAGTTTAAATTTTAAAAAAGTTGAAAAACATAAATTGGCTGTCCTATTTTACTCATCTACAAAAGGTTGTCAAAATAAATTAAAACTTTAGAAGCTTCTTGGGTTCATAATTATTAAATTTGGTCATAAACTTTGAAACTTCTTAATGCAAATACTTTATAAAATTACTCGTTTATTGAGCTTTTGTTCCTATTAGTTCAGTGGTAATTACGGATCGGGTTATACCTCAACTAGTCACGAGCTTAAGCTACACGCCGGTTGCACCGCTTCAGTTAGTGCTACAATCATTAAAATTTTATAGGCTTCTTGTCAGAAATCAACAACTTACCTCTAAAATTTTGGTGGTCGCACTGCTATAACCCTAAGCAGCCCAAACGGAGCACAACTTAAGCTCTTAAGTTTTCACTGGTTGAGACTCATTATCCCTTCCAAGTAAATTATTCGATATTGTGCTCTAATCTTTTACTTAGGCTGTGGGCCAATTCTCAAGTGAATCTAGGGTAAATGCCATTTTTAACAGTGTATGCGGTAAATTGAAATACTGTACTAAAAAGCAAGGTAAAACGAAGACACAAAAGGTAAATAGTGTAGTGGTTTTTGTTTTTGCTAAACGAATCATGAAAATATGACGGCCATGTTTCTAGACATATTTTTTTTTATATTCGCTAGCATTTCTCATGAAATGAAAATGTGCTTGTATATTTACGAACACAGTTTTATTTGTTCAAATTATTATTTATTTTTCCAATAAGCTTATTGTGTATATTACGCACCAAATTTGAGCAAATATACAATTTATAACAATAAAAATATACAACAACAATAAAGAATTATGACATTAGTTCGTGTGCTTTCATACCAATTTTTGTATATTCCTAGAAGCCATGTATCCCTTTAAGCCGCATTTACCTAATTTTATTTACTACTAATTTGTACTAAAATTTCAATTTGCTGTACTAATCGATTTACCTGAGAATTGCCGCCAGCCTTAGAAGAGTCACTTCATTCAAGGGGAAAAATCCATTTTCACATTACAAAAAGTAAATTTTGGAACGCATATTTTTGTCAATTATTATAATAAGGTGTGTTAGGAAATCTCGGCCATTGCTGTCGAAACATGGTGGGTTTTTTACTGTTGTACATTTTTATAATCCATTTACCCGAATGCGACTTTAAAAAGAGATGAAAATCCTGCAAGACAAAAAATAAAGATACATATTATAGATGACAATATGATATGATATGATAGAGACGTACAGGCCAACCATAATGGTGATCCTAGGTATGTATAGCACATTCCTTGAATATGCGCGATACAGTATTAAAGCCTGCATCTTACCATATTTCAAAATTATGCGGGCCCAGGCCCTGCCTGCATCCTCGACATGAATGGTTTATCGGGATAAGATGTTAATCACAGAAATAACCAGGCCGGTAACCACAGCAAAGTTATTATCTAACTACATTAATAGGTTAGTTAAGTTAGTCATAATAAAAATCACACCTTGGAAGAGAATTTGTTAGTTTATTAGTTTGTGTTAATTGGGAAATGGTATAGGAACTTCTACCTTCTACATTGATTATTATTATTAATAATTATTTTATTTATTATTTACACACAAAAAAAATATTTAAATTAAATAAAGGAGCGACAACAAAACACGTCTACTCCGTTTCACATCACTTTTCGTCCAACCTGACGCAATACTTACGCAATGTGATGAAATATCAAAATTCGAAAAAATATAATGGCCAACGTCAATTACCTTATTAGATTAATCACATTCAATTATGTTCTAATTTGATTGAAATTTTAAAAGAACATAAGTAGATTGTAATGAATACATTTTTTCATACCGCATAAAAAAATGGCAAAATAACACAAACACAGGTGTGACTATATTATAATATTATGATTTAATTATTTGTATAATTAAAAACATAATATATATCATTTACACATTTAACCATACATCACGTACATTAAAACATACATATCATACATATTTTCAGCTTAAGAATGTATAAAAAGTGGTTTTCGGGATAATCAATATTCACCATCAATCTTCGTTATTCTCGAAGGGCGCCTGAATATAAGATCTATGCACATTGGCACACCTAATTCCATATGCCAAGGAAGAGGGTCCTCTCTGTGTTCGCCATAAGGAAATTTAGTAATGAACATATTTTCTTTCAGTTAATATAGAAAGTGATGGATAGAAAATGATTTTTTAGATGATTTAAAATAGATTTAATTTATTAATATAGTGCAGCTTTTTCACTGCAAACAGTAATATAGTTTTATAATTTTCTCGGGCTGTTTATTTGTTTCTTTAATTTAACAATAAAATTTTCGGGATGGAATTATTTTTATGTGATTTAGCAAAGACACACTTTTTATGAAAAAAACCTTTTCGGGATGGAAATTTCGAGCCAACTTCTTCCCAGTATGCAATTTTTCCACTGTGCGGAAAAAACCACATTCCCTTGTACATTTTCCGAGGTTGTTGTAATAATTACAAGCCAGCAGATCTCCAGAACCTTTCGCACTAAGCGGAAATTTGCACTCTGGACGGAGTTACATTACAACGGCTTGGAAGTTGGATACATAACTCCACAAATGGTTAAACTTTTTACTAGAGCAGACATTGAAAAACATAAAAATTTGAAATTGGCTTTTTCATCCAACGACAAATACAGGAATTTATCATGGAGTTTCGTCCAATGAAGATGCATTTAAGCAATGGCAATAGCCGAGTTTCATTCCATGAAGAATTTTAGAAGCCCATTTCCATCCATCATAACAAATTCCATCGTTATCGGTTAAAAAATAGTAAAGTTCTGTCCCACGTGGCCATATTTAAGAACTTCTTTCAAAAATAATTTAAAATTCAATTTCCATCCAACATACCCAAACCCATTATTATTGGTTCAGAAATGATCGAATTTCATCCCAAAGCTCACATTCGATCATTTCTGAACCAATTATAATGGGTTTGGCGCTTCAAGAAGGCTTTTTTCAAAAATCATTTAAGAAACTCATTTCTATCTAATATACATATAAAATGAGTACATATGTACATATAAAATGAGTTAAGAAATGGACGAGTTCAGTCCCAGTTGGCCTTGTTCCAGGAACTTTTCCAAAATCATTTAGGAATCCCATTTTCATTCACCATACTTAATTACATCATATTCGATTAAAAAAAGACCAACAACCGTCTGCGGTGGCCGTATTTAAGAACGTCGTCCAAAAATCCTTTCAAATTTCAAATTCCATCCAATATATCAAATTCCATCCAAATCAGTTAAGTAACGGCCGTGTCTCGTCCCAAGTCTTCATACTCAGGACATTCGTTCAAAATACAATTAAAAATCCCATTTTGATTCAACGTACCCAATCTCTTCAAAATCAGATAAGAACTAGGCGAGTTCCGTCCAGGTGGACATATTCCGGAACATCTTCTAAAAATCATTTTCATATCCCATTTCCACCCAACTTAAAGGTCCCATCATATTCGCTTAAGAAAAGGTCGAGCTTCGTTCCAAATGGATATTCCAGAACTTTTACAAAAATCATTTAAGAATCCCATTTCCATCCCACATTCTCAATCCTATTGGTTAAGAAATTTCTTTCTCTCTGTCTAGCCTCACATCCTATGAAGGGATTTTGCCGCCCGCACTATACTCCTCCATCCATCTCGGTCCATCGCTCTCGTCCTCCAGTTTCGACATCCAAGTAAATATAGGTATAACCATTATATGGTTAAGAAATTACCGAGTAAAAATTAACTAAGAATCCAATTTTCAATCTACCATATCCAATATCATCATAATCGATTAAAAAGTGATCGAGTTCCATCTTAGGTAATGCTATTCCAGAACTTCTTCAAAAGTCATTTAAAAATCCCATTTCCCAAATTACCGAGTTCCGTTCTAAGGGGCCATATTCCATAGCTTCTTCCAAAAATCATTTAAGAATTTCATTGCCATTCAACATACAAAATCCCATCAATATCGTTAAGAAATAGGCGAGTTCCGTCCCAGGTGGGTCTTTCTAAAATTCCCGCATATTCTTTAACTTCTTCCAAAAATTATTTAGGAATCCCACTTCCGTCCACCACCATATTCATTTTGATCATAATCGGTTAAAAAATTGCCGAAATCTTTTAAAAATCACATTTCCATCCAACATATCGAATCACATTTTAATAAATGGCCAATTTCAATACAATTTTATAAACCATTTTATAAACACAAAATTTATTATTGTAAATTTGTTAGTTGGTTTTTAGGAAGAACAATTTTTTTTTTATATAAATAATTAATTTCCGTCATAAAATTTATGTCTGCATTATCGTCATTTTTCGGCTGGGATGCTACCGACATAAATCGGCTGTCATTTTCGTTTGATTAGTTTGAATCTGCATTATCGATATATTTTGGTTGGAGTCGGCCAACTATAATAGGGTGTTTAGTCCATTGTTATTCATCAAACACTTAAAATTAATAAAATTTTACTTTAATGCTTAAAACCATTTTAAATAAACACAACATTTCGAATATAAAACAAAAAAAGTTTCATAAATAAAAAAATCGTAACTGCGTACATGTTCATTCGTCGACGTGTCACACGAAACTGGAGATAGACACAAAACAAATCTAATTTTGAATTCTATTTACTTTTCTAAATCAATGTGAAATTTTTGGTTCAAATAGAACAAAAACAAAATGTATGTGGTTTTATGTATGTATTGGAGATATAAAAAAGGATTTTGAAGTTTAGAAATGTAACGTCACCACAATATGTATTGTGCACTAAACTATGCAAGATTTTATGTATATGTATATTTCCGAACGAATAATCGTCACATATTTATTAATGAAAACTCATGCTTTAATTTATTTAAAGTTTAAGGCCCTCTTCCACTTAATTACTTATTTGAAATTTATTAACTTATTCGGCGCCATCTTAAATAAGTCGTTCAAGTCGTTCCAATTCATTGTGCAGACTTATTTTTGACTTTATAACAAAAAAACAAAACGCAATTTCTATTATATGGAAGAGAAATAATATCTTTCACATGTTAATCGTTATCACTAGATTTGAAAATAAAACAGCATGTATTACATCATAAAGAAAATATACATAAGAGGACTCATGTAGAGATTCCGAGGTTAATTTATTTTACTTTTGGCAACCTGTATAAGCCTAACAAGAACAATGAACTATAAAATAACGATGCCGATATGTTTATAAGATACGTATATATGGATTAAATATAGAAAAAAATTAAATTTGTGTATGTATATTGCGTCAAGACGCAATTTTTGAGACATTCCTGTGTAGATGTACTTATTCAAATAAGTCACCCAGCGAGGTTACTTATTTGAATTAGTACGTCTACACAAATAAGCAAGTAATTGGAAAAGGGCCTAAGACACCAATTGACGTTTCTATAAAAATTGAAATTTCTTTTTGTATTGGTATTAGTTTTTCATGTACTATTTACGAAACAATGTGCGTTTTTTAAAATTAATGTACGTCAAAAAAATATTGATTTTTTCTCTCAAATAGAACAAATTCTTTGACTTTTGTAAATAGAATTGACAAAAAAATTTGGAAATTAGAAAGAGAAAGAAAATTATTTTTACTCAAAATCGGGTTTTTTGTGTTTTTGACAATTTGTAGTACGGAATTTAGTGTGGAATGAAGCTGTTTTTCCATACATTGTGAAAATTGCATACTCATTAAATTGGCATACGATAATGGTCCACACGATAAATAATGTCCACGGTAAATTGTCTCCATGTTAATTTTTCTACGGTTTAATTAAAACAGAATAAATTATTTACGATAAAGCGACCGTCACCCCAAAATATTATTTTTATAACAATTTTTAACTAAAAAGTCAAATGAAAAATTAATTATATGTAAAAATAGCGCACTAGATATAAGTTTTGGCTTAGAAAATTGGGCTACTACTTAACTTTAGATGGCACTACTGTATTTTCAAAATCAAGCGTTGGTTTACATCTGAGATAAAAATAATGATTTTTGGGAAATTCCTCGATTTAGTATTAAATAAGCCTGATAAAACTACTAATACTTCTACCTAATAAGTGGACTGTTTATATATTAACTTTGATATAACTCTAATAAGTATACTGTAATACATATACACACAGTATATGTAGAGCAGGCGTGTCCGCAGTTTTTTTCAAATCTACATGTCAAGAAAATTTTTTCTGCCATAAAATAGAAATTGCGTTTTGTTTTTTTATTAGTACGTCACAAATAAGTAGGTTCAATGAATCAGAACGACTTGACCGACTTATTCAAGATGGCGTCAAATAAATCAATAAGTCTGTATTTCTGCAATAGGTCGGTGTTTGGGAACGAGCCTTAGTGCGTCTAAACAGAAATGTCTCCAAAATTATGTCTTGACTCAAAACCATAAAATACCTCGGAAAAATTGGTTTATAAAATTTGTACTATTTGATTTCTCTTATATATTTATTACTCGATGATGTAATACATGCAGTTTTTATTTTCAAATCTAGTGGCAACGACCAACATGTCAAGATTTTTTTTCTTCGTTATAATAGAAATTGTGTTTTGTTTTTTGTATACGTCACAAATAAGTCGGTACAATGAATTGAAATAACTTGACCGACTTATTTAAAATGCCGCCAAATAAGTCAATAAGTTTTAACTAAGTATAAGTAATTGGAAAAAGCCCATAGATGCATATATAGATTATAAAATTTACAGTATGCAAAAAATTTGCATATTTCCGAAGACAAACAAATGCCAAAATTTCACTTAAAAATTATGTGCCGAGTCAACTTTATTTTCACATGAAAATAATTTGGAGAGTTTATGCACTTCTTCTTTAGTTTGTTAAAATCATATAAAAATTCTACATGAAATCGATCTGAGTACTTGAAAGCATTTCAAACGATTTTTATCGGATGGAACACTCTAAAAATCTACAATTGTGCACTGTTATGGTATGAAGGAGTGCAAGTGTGCTTGGAGGTTCGACGATTAGTGTAAGTAAAACCACGATTAGTGTAAGTTTCCTGTTCTACGTGACCTTGATTAAAAATTATATGAGTACCTCATTCAACTGATAATATATATTTATTTTTAATTCTCGTTGACGACATTATTTTGAAACGTTTGAATGAGTATGCCCTTTCGGCACACTTTTGATAACATATTTCATCATTAATGGTACGATTTGTTGTTGTTATGGTAATATGACAAACAATGTAACATGTTTGTTACATGAAAACAAATTGTCAACAAAAATATTGTTGAAGCTTCGTGACACTTTTATCAGTATTTATTAAGACAATAATTAAATTTTCTTGATAATAGGATGACAAATTTGTTAATTTTCCATAGAGACTTAAAGATTTTTTCTGCTTGTGGAAATCACTGTGTCAAATTCTGTGCTAGTGATATACGGTATAATAATAATAAAATAATTTCGATCATCTTAAATCATGTTAACAACATTCGTGACGCTTTATTTATTTATGCTGGGCGATCATAATTTATGCCCCAAAGGATTTGAGAGGCAAGCAGACATTTGTGTTGCCCGAAATGTTAAATTCGGTGATTCATGTCCCCCATTTACCGTGTTCAGTGAAGAATTAAAAAAGTGTATTCATTATCATTATCATTATCATGATATGTGTCTAGACGGGTACCGCAAAGAAAACGGAATTTGTGTAATTGAACGTTCTGGAACTAAATGCCCACCGTACACATTGTACAGTGACGCACTAGGAAAGTGTATCCATGTACATGCGCATCCAGCAGAGAGCCGTGATCGAGGTAATAATAAAAATAAAGATAAAAACCAAAATGAACAAAACCTCGATCGAAAACATGAAGATCATACTGAACATTTCCATAATGACGACGGTCACGTTCATATTGAACATACAGCACAGCATGCGGAGCATAAGCTTTTACAAGACGTTCATGATCATACTTATGAAAATAGATCATCCTTACATCCTGCTCATCCACACGGCAACCATCCGAATAGCACCCATCATGATCGTGATATGCTTGAGGATCAAGAATTTACTAAATATTGGTAGTATACCTCATTAAAAATGTTAAACACTTAATGCTTTTTACTTAAATTTTTTATTTATATGTAAAACAATTTACTTTTAATACATAACTTGTAAAACTCAAAAATCACTTGGTAACATATTTAATTAAACTATACCATATTTGACGGGGTTCTCTACTTCACCCATTCAATTTAAAACACATTTACTCATATTAGCGTTGTACGAAGCACCACGTGGACATACACCTGGGCCCACAGTGGTTGTAACACATAAAGTATTGAATTTTGTGTAGCCGGTCGGACATGTAAATTGATTTCCGGCCGGGGCAGCATCAGTCAACGCTAAAATGGCAATAGCCATCACGAACACGACCAGTAATTTCATCTAAAAATATTGATTCAAGCGCCATATTTTAATAAAAATATTTTATTTTAATGTAGAAATACTCGCCTTAAATGTTGTTACTGTTGATTGTTATCGGAGTTAAGTAAATTTTGAAAATTTTAAACTTATATTTAACACAAAAACTCGAACGTTTTGCCGTTATGTGCGATTATGTAACGTTCTGTTTGAGATTACGCGCAAATTAAATAAAAAAAATTGCAACAAAATATGTACAGTTGCACGACTGAATGTTTATTTTATAAATAGATTTAAATAATTCAGTTTCCGCAAATTTTTCTTATTAATTATCGAATGTAGCTGTTCATACGTCAAAACAATGATTGAGTCTGTTATCATTTCGAGAACATTTTAGCATGCATTAAGGTTATACTGCACAATGGAATTTCTTATCAATGTTAATTGTAAGTTTTAATCTTTAAATTGTTTTGAGTATTTTGTTGTTTAGGGTGATCGTTTTTTGTGTTGGGAATTGACAATGGAAATTGTGCGAAAATAATTGACTTGAACAAGATGAATATGGCGCGTAATATTCCTCCAATATTTATGTATAAATTATTGGGCCATTGGTTTCGAAAGCTGAAGTGATGATGGTCAGACGTATTTTAGTGTGTACAAATTTTAGATTGCTTCTTTATTAAGAGTATCACATCGTACCTGAATGGGTACACTCCATATGGAATCAGAGAATCTGCTAAATATTTGTGTACGTATACTTACTGGTGGTGCAGTGGTTAACCGGACAAGTGGTGCAGTGGTTAAAGCTTCGGCACCTAGGCCGGGAGATACTGGGTTCGAATCCCATCAGAGGCTAGATACAAATCGAATTTTCATCATCGATTACAATCGGTGATGTTAATAAACACAACTAAGACCCTCTGATGTAGTGCAGAATTCAGCGCCGACCCACCGTCCACGTCAAAGTACAGGTTGACATGGAGCTTGCAATGTGCATGTGGTATACTGTAGTTGTGTGATTGGGTGAATAGGTGAATGGGTTAATGATGTGGCGTGAATGCATGATATCACAATGGGCCAAAATTGGCCCAAGTGTCAAACCACTGAAACCTAACCTACTTACTGGTGGTCGTTACTTCTTAGCAAAAATGGTGTCTGTCTTCAATTTCATAAATGTTACAAAGACTGAAATATTTGAAAGAGATGCACAATTGGGTGGAGTGAGAGGTTGGGCTTAGGAGTATTCTGGTAACTATACACTTTATGGTTTCTCAATAAGAAGCCCATTATTAAATCAATTTTTTTCTCGCTAGGCAGGTGCCACTACCTAAGAAAGTGCAAAGCAACACAACTACAATACCAACATTACGCGAACATTGCTACGGTTAGTACAAATTTGGTTGACCGCATTTTCATAGAAAGAAAGTGAAAAACGAAACCACATAAAACCAAAACACTAACGGAAACACCAAGGTTAGCACGAGTTGAGAAATAAATTATTTACGCTTCATGTCTCTCTCAACTTATGCTTCCCTTAATGTTTCCGAGATCTGATATTTCAATTTTCTATATTGATATATTAGGCACTAGTGAATAGCGGAGATTTAAGCACAAGCAGAGTAATATCAGAAGGATATAATTCAAAAATAATAAATATAACGGTTATTCAATGCTATGCAGCTATACGGAAAAAGCGGACCAATTACAAGCCACAATATCTACAAACATCAAAATGAACATAAAATAAACGGTTGGGCAAGGGGATTTCAACACAAAAAAAAACACCGGCACTACGTCAACTATGGGCAGAAAAGCATTATACTTTGCTAGAAAAAAAACAATAGAGAAATGGTAAATCAGCTATCCTTAGATGACAGCAAGTTCCCAAACAAAAATATACTTGAATGTCACCAGATGGAAGAAGCAAGAATCGAATTGATCATGTTTTGGTTAACAAGAAATACCTAAACTCCTTACAAGGTGTCAGAACAAAAAGAGTACACATGAATAACCTGCTAGTCATAGCAACATTCAAGGTTAAATCAACAGGTGAAACGTATTTCAATATCGAGAGATTTAAAAACTGACACAAGAAAGTCATCGAAACGCTCCAGCTCAAGCTCCCAAAACACGAAACAAGTAATATTGTAGCCACCGGTCCCAGTTGTCTACACCTGACTTTAAAAAAACTTCATATTTATTTAATAATGAACTTGAATTTATGCAACGGCACTTCCTATTTTGTACTGGCGTGTTAAGGTTTTTTGTTAGGCGGGAAAAATAATCATAAAAAAAACGGGTTCTTTATTACGGATGATCGAACGATATTTTTTGGTTGAGGCATTAAGTTTGGAGAATACTAATAAAGTGGTTGTCATGTGTAAAAATAACATAAATTAATAAATTTAGAAAAATTAAAATTATAAATAAAATAATAAACATTGGCCGACTTAGGCTAAAGATAGTTAAAATTATTATATGGTGTAGTTTTCGTGAAATTAATTAATTTAAACGCTTGTCGTGAACATTATCTAAATATCTATGTGAAATAATAAAACCTATTTATGTATAAAAAAACAATTAAAAACTATGTACCTAAAGATGTATTGTGAAAAAGTTATAAAATCCAAATAAAAATTCAATTTGTAAATAAATTTATTTATAACGAAACATAAAATTGTTTCTGGTGTTATTTATTTACCAAAACACCCTTGTATTTTCCCGCTTTGTGACGAGGAACTTTTGAAACGAACCTCGTGTATCAGTCGTCTGCTGTACCATATGGAACAATAAATTTTGTGGTGTACGAATCTTGAATGAATTGTGAGTTGGTGGATATATTGGTTCGGGATATCAGGAGAAGCCACATTTAACCACGTTTATTTCTTGGGCGTGGTACCGCTATCTGCTTGGAAGGCATATTCGGACAAGAGGTTTCAGTCAACAGTAACAACAACGTGGAACATACGGTAACTGATTTTTTTCTTTTGGTAATAATTTTTTGTTTGTGTTTGTTGTACTTATAAGTAAAAATATTAATATCAGTCATTATCTTTATTATCACTGTACGATTAATGTTCTTTAATTTTTATGATAGAATTTATTTTTAGTAGTAGGGTTTTCACGCAATAGATATTTACATAAATTTTTTTCTCATTAAATTTTGCATATATAACGTAGGTTCGCTTTAAACACCATCTACTGATTTTTTTATAAGTGTGAGTGAAGTTCGGAAGGTGGTAATGAGGACAGGTGTTTCCAAATTGAAGTACACAGCATAATATGTCTTGTAATATATCTCAATTTTAAGAATCCCTCCGTTTGCCATGAATTCGTAGCCGGAAGAGCTGTGCTCAAACATGTTACTTGATGATTTTTGTGTACGATCGATTAGTCTGCCGTTACAATATCGACCAGAAATGGAAACAAAAAGAAGAATTGTATGACAAAACTTCTACCAAGGCTACCACAAGGCTCCAAAAACAAAAGTATCTCTGGCCAAGTCCTAACGACATAAAACCGTCCGCTAAATAGATGAAAAGGTCTTCGGAGACAATATCCATGAGTTGTACACTCCGACAGGGGGTCATAATTGTGTTAATTTCCATGAAGATGGTAAAACCAAGATGATACCTAATAAAGCAAAACAGTTTGGTAAAACACGAGGGTAGTAAAAGCAGCAGTCCATAATATAGAGTGAAATGGTTAAGTCAGTGTGGCACACGTCATATACTCGAAGAAGAAGAAGAATGCCAAGAATTCTAAGAGATATGCAGATATAATCACGTGGCATACATATCGTTTGGAAATATTGTGTTTTTAGTATTTAATTGAAAACCCCATCGTTTTGGCACTAGTGGCAAATTATTAGATTATTAACGAATATATACGTGTCACATATCATAGAAAAGAACTTAAAACATGCCACAAATTTTTGTTGAAGCATCTGAGTGTTGTATTTGGATGAGTTACATTTTGTTCATTCAAATAAAATCATTTCGCATATCGTTAGAAGAATCATGGAAAAGAAATAGTTTCGATATCGGTGCTTTAGGTACTAGCTAGCACTCCAATTTCCAAGTCACGAAAATGGTTATCCATTCTGAATTGAACCCAATATTTGATGTGCCTTCTGAGTGCTAATGTCGGACAGAAACTGGGAAAATCAACCACAGTCTCTTCTTTTTCTTTGGCATTGCAGCTTCTAAAATGCAAATATGCAGTAAAGCAGAAATAAGCGTTTTTATTCCCCGCTCATTCAGGTCGAAAGTAAAGCTTCGTACCATGCCTAGCGAGTTCGTTTGAGTCGAGTGACCTTGGAGATGAGTGGATACTCAGCGCAACTGTAGTCTTCACGTCTGACTGCCCACATAAATTTTAATTTCAACCGAGGATACTAGACTATGCCAAAACCAAGTATAGGCATCATCCATCACTATCACTTTAGCATAGTAGAAGCTGCAGTTATTAGGGAGACGATCAGAGATACTCACATTCAGTAGATCATAGAAGAAGCCAGTTGGAAGCGACAGTAGCAAATTGTAATGTGTCTAACCTCTCTTCCAGAATACTCTAGAAGAGAAAGCCGTCCAAAACGTTTAATCGAAGCTTGAGGATTGGTATAATTTAATCAATATTCTCCAGGTCGGCCTTTGGTGAATGATTTATCGCCGAGTGCCCTGTGCAGAGATATTTTTACTAATCTTCTGCTCACAGCAATGTAGCCGAATGTGTCACTGATTATCTACCGAAAATATCAAGCAGAAAAAGATACCGCTCAACCTCCAAGACGCACGTGCGTAGATGTCGTCATCAGTACTCTGGTAATATGAATATAAACCATTCTCTCGATTTCCGAGCAAGTTATTGGTTTCAGACAAATAGCGTTATCTTTGTTATTATATTTGTTTTTATGTCAGTAAAATATCTAGTAAGTCTAGTGCCTTGTAAGTTGGGGAGGGTACCCTCGGGAATTTTGTATTTCCTAGTAAATAATATTCGACCTCAATATCGAGGAATTCTTTTAAGAAGTATTCGTACACGTGTAGTGTTTTCTTTACCGAGCGCAATATAAAGTGTAAAACTATATCCACCAACTACCCCTTACAGTAAGCTAGTGGAAAGTGGGCCAAGTAATAGGTCTTACTCGAACTCAACTATATAGGACAAAGTAGGTAAATTGGGTGCCCTTAAGGGAAAATCACCATCATGCCACTATCCCAGAAGCTAGAAAATAAATTTTTACAATAAAATTGTATATACTTATTGAACTTTACGATAAACCAAACATGGTTAAGACATTTTAATAATTGAAGTTGTAATAACATAAAATACGAAAGCAGATCCATGTACACAATAACCTGTGGAAATCTGAAACAAACTGTCGGATCGACTTCCGGTCTTCTAGGAGTTGTTAGAAATTCAATTTAGAATAATCATTGCAAGTTTCAGATTTTTACTGCTTCTAGTAGGTCCTGCGACAAATTTGGCACAAGTTGATGGTCCGGGGAGACCAACAAACACAAACAATTACCCAAACATATTAAGATTAGTTTATTTTAGAGAGCAAAGACCTTCAAAATTATTACTCGGCTATACATTTGCAATAGATATGTGAAGTTTCAACTCGATTGGGGCAAATTAATTTTTTCCTATGAAAATTCATTTAAAATTGTTGACTTGATAAACATTTAGCTTATCTTTCATTTAAAAATCCATAAAAACTAAAGTAGTTGTCGGGTCGACTTTCGGTCTTCTAGGAGTTGTTGGAAAAATTACAATGGTATCAAATCCCGCTGCGCATAATTCACTTTTACTAAATGTAATTAAAATATTATCTAATATTTAAGTTTTTATATTAATACTAGCGGACCCGACAGACTGTGCCCTGCCTGAACGTTAGCTGATCTGGGGGGTTCAGCAACTGTTTTTTCGATATTCGAATTTTTGATAAACTATACTAAGTGACATTTGAAATTCAGTTTGACATTTCAATCTTTTTATTTTGTCATTGTGTGATTTCCTTTTGCCCGAAGCAAATAAAAAAATGAGAGCAATTCTTGCTAACATTTTCACAATTTTCAATAAATGTTTTATTTTATACAAAGAGAAAATTATTAAAAAATTGTGTAGATAAATCTTAGTGCAAAATTGATGTACGCCGATGAGTAAGTATGTATCTTCTGATATATAGGTAAAGAAAACAACCATTTTTACTCCATATGAAAACTGGTATCCATCAAAAATAGAAAGGAAATCGTTCAAAAATTATTGGAATTTCGCTGGAAAAAATTAGTATTACCAACTTTTATGGCAAATTTCTCGTAGTAAAATGTGTACCAAATTCCACACCGTATAAGCATGCTATAAAGTAAATAGGATTTAAGCCCATAATTCTTGTAAAACTTATAATGAATAATTTGAAACTATGCCTTAAATATTAGAATTTTAGCTATATTTTCAGAAGTTAATGTTAATAATTATTGCTAGATCCATATTTAAAGCATAACACCATACAATGAGATCTAATGCGTTGGTTAATATAACTTACTCTCAGATAAAAAAGGAGGTATTGCCTGTTTGATTGTTTGTAAAATTATGGAATATTTAGCAATATTTTATTGTTGTCTCAAAACAGCCTATAACTATGGTTGAAAATTATGTTAAACATCGGGATGTTTACCAATATTTTTTTTCAGTGATAGCTTACCTTCCCACAAATTGTATATTTTTCCTGTTTAATTTTACAACTAATTGTTGTCCCAAAAACAGTTATTTGGAAAATTATCAAAACATTTTTTTAGTCAAGCACTCAATATGTACAGAAATGTGCATGAAATATCGAAAAAAAAGCGAACAGAAATTGAAATGTCAAAACAATGCGTGGAAAGTATTCGCAGAAGGGTCACTCGAATGAACATCATATCAACAAATTATATCAAACCATTATATCAAATCATATCAAATCATATAAAATTATATCAAATCATATCAAAAATCATATCATGTCATATCAAATCAAATCAAAAGTCATATCAAATCATATAAAATCATATCAAATCATCTCAAATCATATAAAATCATATCAAGTCTTATCAAATCATGCCAAATCAAATCAAATATCATATCAAATCATATCAAAAGTCATATCAAGTCATATCAAATCATATCAAATCATATTAAATCATATCAAATCATATCAAATCATATCAAATCATATCAAATCATATCAAATCATATCAAATCATAACAAATCGGATCAAATCATATTAAATCATATCAAATCATATCAAATCATATCAAATCATATCAAATCATATCAAATCATATCAAATCATATCAAATCATATCAAATCATATCAAATCATATCAAATCATATCAAATCATATCAAATCATATCAAATCATATCAAATCATATCAAATCATATCAAATCATATCAAATCATATCAAATCATATCAAATCAAATCAAATCATAACAAATCATATCAAATCATATAAAATCATGTAAAATCATATCAAGTATTATCAAATCATATAAAATTATATCAAATCATATCAAAAGTCATATCAAGTCATATCAAATCATATCAAATTAATATGATTTGATATGATTTGATATGACTTGATATGACTTCGTTCATATCAAATCATATCATATCATATCAAATCATATCAAATCATATCAAATCATATCAAATCATATCAAATCATATCAAATCATATCAAATCATAACAAATCATATCAAATCAAATCAAATCATAACAAATCATATCAAATCATATCAAATCATGTAAAATCATATCAAGTATTATCAAATCATATAAAATTATATCAAATCACATCAAAAATCATATCAAATCATATATAAAACTATATCAAATCATATCAAAAATCATATCAAATCAGATCAAATCATATCAAATCATATCAAATCATAACAAATCGGATCAAATCATATCAAATCATGTCAAATCGGATCAAATCATATAAAATCATATCAAATCACTATCAAATCATATCAAATCATAATAAATCGGATCAAATCATATCAAATCATCACGATATGTCGAATCTAGAATTAGGAGACATTTTGCCAATATTTTTACGTTTAATAAGGACTAGCATACTAGTTTATTAATTCATTAACGTACAAGCCTGCATCTGACAATAAGTCAGAAAGTACATATTAAGATATTTACGAACATCAGCATAACACTGACCAGCTAAGCCAGAGCTGCAGTTCAATAGCAAATTCGTAAATAACTAATAACCACAAGAGAGGTGACAAAACACCCTTTAATATACCTATTATTTCTGGGGGATCCGTTCATAACTGCATATTTTAAAATTGCATTTCTCAAAACGCCATATTTAAAAACTGCATAAGGTACGAAACGGCATAAGTTACAAAATTGCATTTTTCAAAACTGCATATTTCTAAACGGCATAAGGTACAAAATTGCATTTTTCGAAACTGCATATTTCAAAACGGCATAAGGGTTAAAAGAGCATTTTTCAAAACGGCATTTTTCTAAACGACTTTAAAACGACATTTTTCAGAATGGCAATTTTTAAAACTGCATTTTTCAAAACGGCATAGGTACAAAATGGCATTTTTCAAAACGGCATTTTCCAAAATAGCATTTTTAAAACTGCATATTCAAAACTGCACAAGACAGAATGAAATATTTTAATCGATTATGAATCTAGAATAAATTATCTTTTCATTAATTTCTGGAATATGACCAACAGGTACGGTTATTTATTACACGATGAAATTTGAGATGAATGAAATTTTTGAACATTTGTGAACAATTCTTGGATTAAATTCTAGGATAAAGTCAAATGAAAAGGAACTTAACTATTTCTTAGTCGAGTAAGATTTAATTTCACATGTTTAGGTTTAGTATAGGTATGTTATAAGAAAGGACCTTCATGGAAATTAGAAATTATTTGAAGATTTAGTATGCATATAATATTCTCCTTCACCTAAATTTTTCTACCTATGTCGTTTTGAAAAATGAAATTTTGAAAAATGCCGTTTTGAAAAATGTCTTTTTAAAAAATGTCGTTTCAAGAAATGCCGTTTTGTACCTATGTCGTTTTGAAACATGCAATTTTGAAAAATGCCGTTTTAAAAAATGCCATTTTGTAAAATGTCTTTTGAAAAATGCAGTTTTGAAAAATGCCGTTTTGTACCTATGTCCTTTCGTACATTATGCAGTTTAGAAATATGCAGTTTTGAAATTTTGTACCTTCCCAGTATGCAATTTTTCCACTGTGTTGAAAAAACTGCTCAAATGTCGTACAAAACTCCGTACTACAAAATATCAAAGACACAAAAATATTGATTTTAGAGAAAAATAATTGTTTTTCTCTTTCTATTTCGCGGTAATATTATTTTCGTTTTATAAGTTTCGATTGTATTTATTTTCAGTTTCTTCTGACAAGTCGACGTGCACGGTTGCACTACATAATTAGTTTTTTTACTTTAAAGTGTTGTGTTTCATTATAATGTTTTTCGATTTGTTAAAGTAAATAATTTTAAATTTAAATATATAAAAATAATTATTAACTTATTTAGTGATCGCGATGTGCAAATTTGGACTAAAAAGGTAATAGAGATCTCTTTCGTACCAATGGGTAAGATTCCAATATAAATGCTCGAGAAATTGGTACGAAAAATGATGATGCGATAAACTGGGTTTGGTGGTAAATTCCGTTTTAGTATCTTAATAAATAAAATGTTTGATAAGCGTAGTATTTTATTTATTTCACTTGTGAACAGCTTGATGGTCGGTGTAAAAGAGAAATTTTATTTTCATAAATTTATGTTTCTTAAGCAGTACTATAATACATAAATGGCTTAAGTAGCTAGTTTTAACAATTCTTAATAGAGGTCCAAAATTCTACACAACAATTTTATAGCAGCATTTGTGAGGTTTCTAATTTACATTTATAATGTTTCTAAAGGTAAAGTAGATTAAATTTGACAGTGTGTTATGTATAGCTGTCAGTTACTCTAATGTAAACAAATGAAAAATAATTTGTAAGTATTAACTAATAATAATTGTTATGATAATTTTCTTGTTAATTTAAGGTTATGAAAAAAGTAAAAATATTGGTAAACTAAAATATTGGACTATCAAGATTTAAGCTAAGTATTTATATAACGTTAAAAGTAACTAAATCTAATATTCATATTGTTTGATTCGCAGATGATTTGCTGGTAACTTGCTGTTCCAACAAGATCTGTATCACAATGGCGTCGTCGCGAAATACATTTACGTAGTAAATTTTCAAAGATTTTTTTTTCAAGATCTCAATATGCGAGCGGATGCAATACAACATGGTGGATGCAATACAACGTGGCGGATGCAATACTACGTGGCGGATGCAACACAAAACTCAATTTATGAAATTTAAATATGTAAATAAATTTTCTATGTTTTTTGTACACAAATAAAAATAAATGTGAATAAAAAATTATTATTTATTTTATTATAAATGGAAAATTTTGTTTTATTTCGGATAAGAATTATTATTTATTCCAATTGGAAAATATATACAAACACGTGCCTTTTGTTTCTGTGTTTTTTTTCTCTTTTTAGTTGGGATTCACACCGACACCGGAATTTTTGTGACACTTTTCTTCTTTCTGGGGAGTACAAATTTCCGCGTGATACACATGGTTCTTTCCATAGAAGCAGTGTGGTTTTAGAACGCGAATGTAAATGGAATTCCGTCGGCATTGCATATTGGGTTATGCCGTTTTGTACCTTATGCCGTTTTGAAATATGCAGTTTTGAAAAATGCAATTTTGTACCTTATGCAGTTTTGAAATATGCAGTTTTGAGAAATGTCGTTTTAAAAAATGTCATTTTAAAATATGCAATTTCGACCTGGACCCTAATTCTGGCGATTCCAGAAAGATTATTGATTTTTTCGCAGAAGCTATGTAATCTAAGAAGTCCTACGAGTGGATTTTACGAGTGGATAAATAAAATAATATAATACTGAAGTCACTTATAATATATTGAAGAGAAATATATTGAATAACAGGGCAAAATGTGTTATATTTCATTTATGTATCTTGTCGGTCTGTCTGTGTGCGTGTGTGTGAGCGAATGACCAAAGAAGTTTCACTTCTACCGTCTGGTCCGACGCAGACCCAATTTTTTTCTACTTTTCGTAGAGATATTGTGAGTAAATGGCCTCTTTGTTTTCTACGACTAGAAAAATCGTAAACATTGTATGGTGGGTGCTATTAAAAATGGTATTTTGTACGACAAGCCAAAAATATCTCAAATAAAAACCATAATGTTTACATATAATTATAGAAGTTTATGAAAGTCTAAAATAAATAAAAAATTAACAATTTAACTCTAAAATTTTTAACGATCAAAAAACATGTCAGTATACTATTTTAGTAGGTAGACCCATATGTATACTCGACAAGTAACAACCCGATTAAAATTGTGCATTCTAATGAATCCTCGCATATCTAAAACGACATTCAATTGTAGAACGGAATTTCTTAGTAAATTTGATTCTAAGAAAATTCATATCTCAAAATTTCTCCAATCGGCAAACTTGCCACTATAATATTTTGGTAGACCCATATATGCACTTTATTTCTGCCAACCCGATTACTCCATTAGAAAATGGAACTCGCATATCTAAAATGATATCTAAAACGAATAAAAACTAAAAAAAAAACAAAAAAAGACCGTGTTATTTTTGGTGAGTGAAACATAAAATTATTCTTTTGTATAAATTCTTTAAAATTATTGTTGCTTCTTTAGTGATTAATAAGCAAACCCATGGATGTAAAAACAAAACGGTTTAACGGTAAAAAAAATTTGAAATTCTGGAAAGGGTGATCGATCAAAAACAGAAATTTGTAAAGAATTTGGGATTCCAAACTCTACTTTGGCTGCGGGCCAATAGTCAGGTAAAAATCAATTTTAAATAAACTTATCGGTAAATTCATTTATTTTTCAAAAATTCTATGGCAAACTAACTGTTCTAAACACAAGAACGCCTTTATAAACGATTATAAAAAATCGTCTAAAAATTCAATCTTCGCAAATGAAAAGGGTGATTTCGAAGGAAGCCGGAAACGTGTCTGGCAGGCATTAAATATTTACAAAGACAAGTTGGTTGATGTCAACAACATTAAATAAAACAACAATCTAAAATTACTTTAACAATATAAATTTTCTTTATTAACATTTATACACATTTTCAAATTTTCCGAGATCTATCCAGGTGTGAGAAGGGTATCCAGTGGACAATTTATACGATCTTACATTGCACACCATACAAGGGTATCCAATGTATCTGCGTCATTTCCATATCTAGCGGATATCGCAGAGTTTGTTTGATACCTATCCCCTAGATATGGAAATGGCTCTGGATTTATATGATTCTGTCAACCAGAAGCTGACATTTGGGTATAGTGGAATTTTCCGACAAACTCTATGGTACACAGAATTTTTCTAAACAAATTTTGTTCAATCCGATAAAATCGTCTTTATTTTCCACAACTGAATATGATATCTCTACTCTCTGTTTGGAAATGGTACTCAACTAAACACGTCTTGTCAACTAAGGCTATCATTTTTACATAGTGGATTTTTCCGGCAACGTTTACGATATCCAGAATTTATTTTAACAAGAATTACGCAAACTGATAAAATCGACTTAATTTAACAGAACTTAAAAGGTTATTTGGAAACTAGGTTCATTTCATTGTATTACCTTATAGGCATTTTCGGATAAACTCCACGATTTTAGTAGTACATACTTATATTTAAACTAAAACTACTCATACCTACCGAATTGACTTAATTTACCAGAACAAATTACAGAAGTATCCCGTTTTTTGGAAATGTCCTTGATTGTCTTCTCTGTATCGATATAATCGGTTATTAGTATCTACACAAATTTTGTATATCCGGCATTTAGATATATTGAAATATTATCGTAAAACTACTTACAAATGAGGAAAAATGGAAATGATTTTCCGGGATATTTATGAAGAATGCAAAATAATTTTTTTGAGTTTATTTTCTAGTTTTCACTCAAAATTCTTATAAGAATTTTTGTATAGTGTATTTACTAATACATGTTTATTTTTGTTATTTATGGGACAAACTTCACTGCCATTTCACATTTTGTTTTATTTTGAATAATAGTATAAACTTCATACTTCTCAGTAGAAGCTTGAATTTTTTCCTAAATAGTACTATAACCGACATTTTTATAATTCAGGATTAATTTAGGATACACTTCATTGACATGGTTCAGCTGGCATCTAATTAGCCTTTTATCATTTTAAGATTGATTTACTGCAGAATAGCTTAACAAGATAAGTTTTTTATTAATTCTAGTATTAATATAATTTAATGTTAAATGATTCCATTTTCTCGACTTTTGGAAGAGATGGATGTTGTGAGGAGAAATTGGTGTGGACACGTGGTACAAAAGAACAAACTCTAATAATGCGGTAGCAATATAGCATGCGGTTTTAGCAAAATTAAAATCCCTTTATGTTAAAATTCTTGGAACTAATTACTAAACGACATTGTTGGTTTCGGAATAGCATCACCTAAAATCAAGCTAAAAGATTAAAATTATCATCCCTACCGAAATATGTGCATTCTTATTATTTTTATTTTGTAATGTCACAATTATGACATTTTATTGCAATGACCATTCAAGTAATTTTAAGTTCATCGAACTCTTATTACAATGTTGAAGAGTGGCTCAGTTCTGAATTATGAATGTCGCAATTTCGGCAATTTTCTATTGCATCCTGTATATTTTTTTTTCTTGAATTCATTACGAACCAAACTGTGCTAAGTGAAGTTTATAAATTAATAAAAAATAATAAATTTTCTAAAACGCTAAAAAAATAGAAAGCATAGTTCAGTTTTTTCATCTTTTCAACTTGGGAATTATCTCAGGGGCAAACCGTAAGCCCACTAACAGCAGTGGCCATCAGCATCCTTGTCTTTGCCCCAACATAACTGGTCCTTCGAGCCGGATAGGCGTAACTTTATAAGCGGCAAGAATTAGTCCATCACACAAGTCTGCAAATAAGCAATGATTGGGAAACTTCACCTATTGGATAACCCAAGCAAATCGCACCGCATGGACTTTAGCTAAGTAGCAATTTTTATTTTATTTTACTACGAGTAACGATAAGTGAAAAATAAGCTCGAACTATTTAGTCAATTAGTAGACACATGCGGTATTAAAATCAGTGAATTTATCGCGTAAACCTATGTAAATTAATACTATTAAAATTCTTGTGTAAGAAAGAAATACTCGTGTGAATATCGGTGCATATATTATCAACATAACCTCGATAAAACTCACGAACGTTTGGATTTTGAGTATAGAGCCGTCTATATATTTTTCACGATTGTGTTTTTGTTATCGTTATTGCTCAAATCTGATTTAATACAACGTTAATATATTTCGTGCAAGTGAATTTCAAGGCTACTATAACGTTTCGGTTTCACCACCGCCATTATATAATTGAAATGGCAACTTTATTCAAAATTTTCGGGGAAGTTAATTCGTGAGGGTGCTTACTCCATAATTCGTAGTTAAAATGTCGGGCTTTAGTGCGTTAAAAAGGCAACGAGCCATTAATAAAGGCAAGCTGACCAACATCCTAAAATTTATAAAGGACGCCGACAACAACACTTCGGGTGAACAGATCGCTGTGCGTTTAAATCGGGTGGAAAAATTAATGCAGGAATTCAGCGATTTAGAGAATGCTATAATACGTGCGGACGAAAATGAAGCGGCAGATAACGCATACGTCTCAATACGTTGATGCGACAAAGAAGACTTAGTACCGAGCCCGGTAACCTGGATATCTAAACATCACAAAATACAACGCAATTTGGAACGCGGTCGGAAGTTAAACTTCCAAAGATCCACATACCATCCTTTTCTGGCGAATATTCGGAGTGGCAATCATTTTATGATTTGTACACTGCCACTATTCACGAGTCGTCTGCTTTGAATGCCGTCCAAAAATTTCAATACCTAAAAGGATTATTGCGCGGAGAAACAGCGGTACTATTACGGCACATTAACGTAACAGAGAGCAATTATATCGGTGCCTTGAATAAACTGAAGGAACGCTACGACAGAAAGAAACATATAATAAACTCCTTTATTCGTACCTTGATTGAGTAGCCAACCGTGCACCATTCAAATTCATTCCAAATCAAGCTATTGATGGACACGTTGGATGAGGTGATTCGCAGACTCAAGGCTGGAGATGTTGCCGAATCTCGCAACCCCTGGCTTTAGTTGATATCGACAGAAGTCTCAGGAGATTTTGGGAACTAGACCCGTTAGGTGATCAAAAAATTCAACTATCTCCGGAGGAAACCTTTTGTGAGGAACACTTTCTGCAACACGTGCAAAGAGATACGAACGAGCGATTTGTTGTTAAACTTCCGTTTAAGGAACCACCCAGCAGTTTGGGACAATCTTTGCAGTCGGCAATACAACGATTGAGAGGAATAGAACGCAATTCAAAGATCGGATCGTGATTCAAAGTTATGTAAACCCTATCATGATTTTGTTCTGGAATACGAGCAGCTATACCATATGACAGAAATTCCGCCCGGAGAAGTTACCACCAATGGCTTTTACATACCACATCATGAGGTGCTAAAATCGTTGGATTCCATCGACAAGCTGAGAGTGGTTTTCGACGGTTCCGCTAGAACGAGTACTGGAATATCGCTAAACGATTGTTTAGCTGTTGGGCCTAATGTGCAGTCCACGCTATTTTCTATAATCCTACGGTTCCGAGAACACAAGATGGTATTCTCAACAGATGTAAAAAAGATGTATCGTCAAATAGCAATCCGTCATTTTAAATTAAACACAGTCACATACGGGCTTGTGTCGTCCTCCTTCCTTGCGACACGAGCCATAAAGCAAGTAGCTGAGGACAACCACCGACCTCTCACCGCGCGCGGCTAATATACTCACGAAAGATATGTACGTTGACGACATCATGACTGGAGCTGAAAACGAGGACGAACTGCTAGTATTACAAAACGAGATTATTACTATACTAGCGAAGTATGGATTTCAGTTCAGCAAATGGAAATCAAATTGTGCTCGGTTATTAGCTCAAACTTCAGAAAAAAACTCTCATGCGCACCTAAAAACTCTCGAAGACCGCCATCACGAATCTGCTAAGGTGTTGGGTGTAATGTGGAATGCCAAGACGGATTATTTGATTTTCTCTTCCCAACAACCAGATACCAAACCAGTGACAAAGCGAACAGTATTGTTGGAAACCAGTCGCATCTTTGACCCCCTAGGTTGGTTAGCTCCGGTCGTCGTGACCACAAAAATATTCCTACAAATGCTTTGGTGTGACAAGCTTGATTGGAATGATCCTCTTTCGTCGAAAAAGAGAACGGCATGGGATAATATAAGAAAAGGTCTGAAGCATATAACAGCGATTTCGATTCCACGGTTTATAAACACGACTAAAGGTTGCATTGTCGATATGCATGGTTTCTGTGACGCTAGTCAGTTGGCCTATGCGGCGGTGGTATACTTCAAAATCATTAATCCCGGCGGACAAACTTATGTTAATATCATTTCAGCCAAGTCAAGAGTTGCACCTGTCAAACAACAGACACTTCCACGCTTAGAATTATGCGCTGCTGTCCTGCTAACTAACCTAGTCAACGTCATCTTACGAGAAAATCAAGTGAAAATTGGCAGCATACACGCTTGGACAGATTCCCAAATAGTAATAGATTGGCTGGGGAGTCATCCTACATGATGGAGTACCTTTGTCGGCAACCGTACTGCGGAAATTTTAAACTCGTTGCCACGTAACCATTGGAGGCACGTACCATCTCCCGATAACCCTGCGAATTACGCTACACTTGGTTTAACACCCATCGAACTACAAGCTACCAAACTCTGGTGGAATGGTCCTTCTTGGCTACATCAATCGTCGGAGTATTGGCCTTCACAAATAAATCATCATACAAATCTATAGGAAAGAATCAAGAAACCACGAACGTTCACGACTACTCTAAACGCACGGAATGAACTTTATAACCATCTTTCGTCCAAATATTCGTCCTTTCGCAAGCTGCAACGAGTATTATGCTATATTCTCAGATTTGTACGAACTCGAGACAACCAAAGGCGACAAGAACCGATGGCACCTACTTACGCCGTGAAGAATTGTTTCATGTTCTATACGAGCTCTGCAAGGACGAACAGCACCTGTTTTACAACGACGACATAACATCATTGCAAAGGAACGGCGAAGTCAAGAAAGGCAGCAGCCTCCAAGCATTAAATCCTTTTCTTGACGGTTCGGGACTATTGAGAGTGGAAGGCAGATTGCAAAACAGTGAGGCTCCCTATTCCACCAATCTAAAATTACGGAGCTAATTTTAGCGGAGATCCACCAGGACAATAAGCACGCTGGTCCGACTCTTCTTCTATCTATCGCCAGACAGGAATTCTGGATACCAAAGGGCAAGCCCAAGGCCAAGGAGATCGTTAAGGCTTGCGTCATATGCCGTAAATTCAATGCCAAATGCCAACAACAACTAATGGGCAACCTTCCAATTTCGAGAGTTGAACTGATTCGGCCCTTTTTGAAGACGGGAGTAGACTACGCAAGTCCAGTCGCAATACATTTGACCAAAGGACGAGGTCAACAAACCTACAAGGCATATATTTGCCTGTTTATCTGCCTAAGCACGAAGGTTGTGCACCTTGAGCTGGTTAGTGATCTTTCCAGCGACGCATATTTGGGAGCATTGAAAAGGTTTACTGCGCGAAGGGGCATATGTCAAGAGCTCCGTAGCGACAACGGCACTAATTTCACGGGCTCCGATATTAAACTCCCAAGCAACATTTTTAGTTATAGTTACAGGTGAATTATGAATGGGAACTTTAATTTCGTAAATACCTCGTAATATTTTCTAAATATCTAACCGCATTATCATTTCAACTTTACTGACAATTTATTAGTAGGTTTTCGGTAATTACTACATAATTTATTAACCATGGTGGGACATTGGTTTTGTTGAGATTTTTTAAGTAACAAAAACGTTACAAAAACCATAAAATTTCATCATTAAAGTAAATAAAACTATTCGGTGAACTTTGCAGTAGCGAAACCGTAAGTAATACCTTTCATAGTTACCAATTAAATATTTAAAAATTTAAAGTGAAATTAACTACAATTGCACGTTACAAAAACTTTTAAAATATCTTAAATACTATAGACTTTGCATAGTTATTAATAAAGTAATATTGTACTTCTTGTCACTACCAAGAGCTACCTTGTAGTCTCCATTTTCATAATTACAGAATATAGCCGTGAACGTAGTTTTATGTAGTCATTTTTACGAATCTTAAACCTTCAAATTGACTAAAAATTTGGATGACATTTTTAGTGGCTAAAAGAGTAACTCTTATGTATTTACAAACCTAAAAAATACTTTAAAGTTTTTAGAGCATTTCGGCCATTTAAGCAAATAATTTTTATGGAGGATCAAATTTTGTGACAAGGAAAAAATATTTTTCAATAAAAAAAAAAAAAGGCGATTATATTTTTAGGTAATTCAAAGGGGTATTAAATTTTAATTCCTATAATTAAAATATTCACGAAAAAATTTGTCTGCCAATAATTTTAACTGTAATAACTATAAATATAAATTATTTCAAGACAAAATAGAAAAATAGAAATATACTCTAAAATATTATTATTTGTTAAAGAATATGCATTATGTTATTTTTTGATATTTAGATAGACGAGATATTTTAAAGAACTTAAAATAATTTTTAAAATTGTATTATCTCTTTCTATTTTGCTGTTCCAGCTCTTCATTAAGTTCTGTTTAGAGATAAATTTAAGGTTAATATTACGTTGAAATCTCGAGACATCGACGTCATAGATACTATAATGGAACGTCGGTGGAACTCAATAAATATTCCCCATTTAGGTAGAAAACATGGTGCCCGCACACCATTTTACGACCGTCGCAAACATTTTTTATCGGTGACAAGAACTACTTGATAACTTAAAATGTTGCTTGGGCTGAGGGAGGAATTTTCAAAATTAAGCAAAGAGTCCAATAATCTTTCCGATTTCTTTTCCAGAAACCGTATAACGTGGCGCTTCATTCCTCCAAATTCGCCACACTTTGGAGGCATCTGGGAAGCGGCCATAAAATCTGTGAAGTTCCACTTGAAGGGTTATAGGCAGCCACGTACTTACATTGGAGGAAATGCATACCTTGCTATTCAACGGTAGAAGCAATTTTGAACTCCCGGCCGTTATTCAGGCTTAACGATACCGATGTGGGTCCCCGCCATCCCATTTTTTGATTGGTCTTGGTTTTTAATTGGTCACCTTGTTACAAAAATCCCGGAAATGGATATTGCACCCCTCAAGCCATCTCATTTAACTCGGTGGAGGATGGTGCAACAAATAAGCCAGTACTTTTGGAAGAGATGGTACATATAGAGTATCTGACATCATTGCAGCAGCGCTCGAAATGGAGATTTAAAGTCAATCCTATAAAAGTCGGCGATATCGTCACAATCAAAGATCGTAACCTGCCCGCACATCAGTGGCTCCTTGGCAGAATCATCAAGCTTTATCCTGGCTCCGATGGCCACGTAAGAGTAGCCACAATCAAGACGAAAAATAGTGAAATCAAGTAGTTTCTGCTAAACCTCACGCAATATTCATCATTAGAACACGTATGCCCAAATTGGAACATTTATTAAATCTTACAAAAACATCGAGTTAGTGTATCCCGTATCAACGTTCCAAATATTTCTCATCAAGAACCAATTTGGTTTTAATTTCCCACATCGCTGTGCTTGTAATTCATCAACACCACGGAAATTACTATCACGGAAACAACAATAATAAATCCTCACTATTGAATTAAAACATAGACAAATTATGTTTAAATTGAGGCACAAAATTTTCAGCCGGTGTAAATCTTTGGACTGAAATCGTATATATCATGCCAGTTGTACCAACTACATATTCTCGCCTTGGTGTATAAACAGTTTAAATTTGATTAAAGTATATAGAGAGGTGTCCATTGTATATCCTTTATAAGATTTTTTTGATGGTTTTTGGTTTGTTTTCCGAATAAACACACACACACAAACCAGGATATAAAATTAATCAGGAAAAAATACATAATTTACCTGTGTAGTGCTTGGTACATGCACTATACGATGATTATAAGACGATGAAGAGGATGGATGGTGTATACACTACATAGGTTTAGGTACAGTAAATGAATAATGCTAAATCCCATATAACTCGAGAACATGAAGAAAAAAAAATTTCCGGAAAATTTATTTAGGATATAATATTTTTGTGTTTTTTTATGTTAACCAAAAAATAAGCAAATGTTTATGGAACCAACACAACAAAAGGTATAAGGTATTATCCACTAGCAACATCATTTTTCTTTTTATCATCCGTTTAATTTGGAATTTTTATTTCTATTTAGTTTTGCCAAAATTGTGTATATGTCTTTCGAAAATACATAGTAGATCCACAAATAATATAAAATAAAGGAGATGAAATTCATTTCCATAATGAAAAATTGAATTTCCCTCTCCCTAGTATTTATAACCGTACAGTATAGCCTTTTGAAAATGTGAAACTTTCTACTTTTTGTTTTACTTTGTTTGTATAGTAAAATGGTCAAAATTATCTTTCTGGATCCTTTCCATCGTTTGAATTATATAACTTTTAATTTATTCTGGTTTAATTTGAAATAATTTGAAATAGCCTCAGGTGTTAGTTTCAACTGCATGTTTTAAAAGTTAAATGGCAAATAAATGTATATGTGACCAAGCGTATATTCACCTTTTAGAAGACTCAGCTGCAAACGGGTACTTGAATATTAAACATTGAAGTTTGTATCCAGTTCTTAATTAATATATAAATTAAATAATTTAATCTGACTATTTAAAATTAATTGATTCTTACATAAAATATACCGACGACGATGAAAAGTTTTGCTTCCTTTTACGATGTAAAATAAAGCATATACATAATAGTAATCATAAACATTTTCGGCCTCGAAATTTTTGCAGATTTACGATTCGCTATATCGCCGAAGTCAAAATAGCCGCTTTCTAAAACATCTGTGGGTGTGTGTATGTGTGGAAAAATGGCTGACAACCACACCGCTGATAGGAATTTTGGGCGCAAGCACACTTAACCAGATCGACACACATCGCCGACCTCTATGCAGCCGACGAAAATCAAAGTTAAGGTACGTAATCAGATCAGCGAAAAGCAACTTTGCCGATATTACTACCTCGCCGACATTAGTAATGTTTATGTTGGCTATATAAGTTCATCTTAGAAGTATAATGAACATAAATCGGCAGCAGTCTTTTGTATGTCGTGGACCGATGACTTTAGTGAGATTTAAAGCATCAAAAGTTGTTGTTTTGTATTCATTTCGTTATATGCTAACGGGTTGCACTAAAATAGTGGAGTGAATGAAAGCGGGATCACGGTGGTATTATTTCGGTAGTATTTTGTGCTGCGGTAGTCGCAACAAAATATCGAAGACAAAGATTTTTCCACACTAACCGAATTTTTTGAATTTTAAGAAAATCGTACAGATGCATTAGAGTCTTTGAAGGCGTATACATCGAAGAAGTCCTCATCAGCTCCGCCGATGAAATCCGTTAAAGCAAATACATTTTCTACGACAGCTGTTAGCAAATCCACACCACCATCATGTCCGTTGTGTAAAACAGATGATCATAAACTTTTTGATTGCGATAAATTCAAAGCAATGACTGTGGAGCAACGAGCAGAAACAATCAATGAAGATAACGGTGCTTTAATTGTCTCAATTACAATCACAGCGTATATATGTGTAAGCCCCGAGGCAGATGTCGTCAATGGCAGCGTAAACATCACACTTTGTTGCACGAAGAACAATAAACGAACAGCAGCTCAACACAACAAAGCGGGCCTACCGAGCCAAAAGCAACTGCATCCATAAAGGTGTACCAGGTTACTACATCGTCTAAGGTCGTATTACCCACAGCAACGGTAAAATTAAGGTGCAGCGATGGGAACGAAACCGAATGTAGGTCGTTGTTAGATTCCTCATCACAAGAATCATTTATCACGGAGGAATGTGTCCAGAAATTCGGTCGAATGTTGATGAGAGGTCTTGGCGATACAAAACTGGGACATTCTCGCGGAAAAGTGGTACTTTCAGTGCGACCAATCCATAGTCAGTATCCGCAGTTCGAAA
Organism: Nephrotoma flavescens; assembly: GCA_932526605.1. Taxonomy (NCBI): domain Eukaryota; kingdom Metazoa; phylum Arthropoda; class Insecta; order Diptera; family Tipulidae; genus Nephrotoma; species Nephrotoma flavescens. Next base: position 124,730,410 of record OW052221.1, on the reverse strand, counting down.
CAGAAGCATACGTCGTGCCGAAAATAGCGTCATTAATTCCGTCTAACGACTTCGATCCCTTTAACTGCCAGCAACTAAATGGCTTGGTATTAGCGGATTCAAAATTTAATAAAAGAGGTTCAGTCGATGTTTTACTAGGCACCGAAATATATTATAGCGTAACGGGAGGTAAAAGACTACAGCTAAATAACCATTTAGTAGCAGAGGAAACATTGTTAGGCTGGGTTTTGGCAGGCAGATTTTTAGAGCAAAAGACTTATTTTTCCACATGTTTCAATATCCTCCTCGATATCGATGCATCACTACGAGCATTTTGGGAAGTCGAATCAGTTCCAGCGGTAGCAAAGTTATTTCCAGATGAGCTAAACTGTGAGGAATTATTCTCCAAAACCACTACAAGAAGTCCAGACGGTAGATTTATAGTGAAGCTGCCATTCTCCGAATCACCAACCACAGTTGGATCATCATTACATCTAGCCCAATGTCGACTCAAAGCAATGGAACGAAGATTTGAGCGAGACAACACTTTTAAGGATCTTTATATTGACTTTATGAAGGAATATGAAGAATTGGGTCACATGGAAGAAGCAGCAAGCGACAAATTACCAAAGCAGACATATTATCTACCGCATCATGGTGTCCTTAAAGCTTCCAGCTCAACCTCGAAGTTGCGGGTCGTATTTGACGCGTCATCCAAGTCAAATACTGGAAAATCGTTAAACAACATATTACGAGTGGGTCCGGTAGTACAATCATCGCTAATGGATATTGTTTTGCGCTTTCGCCAGCATAATTTGTTTTGACTGGTGACATAGAGAAAATGTACCGACAAGTGTTGGTCGATTCAGAAAGCGCTAAGTCACAAAATATTGTCTGGAGAAGCAACAATAAGACACTATCGATTGAAGACAGTGACCTACGGCACCGCATCAGCATCCTTCCTGGCGAGGAGATGTCTTAAAGAATTAGCCACATTAAACCGAGAGCAGCATGAAGCAGCAGCATTAGCAATAGACCAAGACATCTACGTAGATGATTTAATGATAGGAGCGGATTCAAAGGAGAGTGATTGATTGGGATGACGAATTGCCAGCAGCAACGCGACAAGAATGGGGAAATATACGCAGCGATTTGAAGAATCTACAGCACGTACAAGAGGGGTTGGATCAAGTACGAACCTCGAATTGCATGGGTTTTGCGACGCAAGTCAGTGGGCATATGCAGCAGCCGTATATTGTCGTAGTGGATCCGGAGACAAAATCGTAACGAGTCTTATAGCAGCAAAAACCAAAGTAGCACCAATTAATCAGCTTAATATACCTCGATTGGAGCTTAATGGAGCATTTTTGCTCACTAAATTAATGTTGGTAGTGCAAAACGCTTTGAACCTAAACATCGAGAAAACGACGTTATGGACAGATTCGAAAATCGTGCTTGACTGGTTGTCATCCATTCCCCGAAAATGGTCAACATTTATCGCCAATCGAACATCAGAAATTTTGACATCTTTTAGCAGAGAGCAATGGAAACATTTAAGCTCAGCCGACAATCCTGCCGATTTTGCGTCTCGCGGAATGAGTTCCAATGAGTTGATTGGAAATCAACAGTGGTGGAATGGTCCTTATTGGTTAGCGAAACCGAGTGAATTTTGGCCACCTCAACTTGTATCATATGGAACCAATGAAGAGGTAAAAATTCGTATTACATTCGCAATTAAAGTGTCTGTAGAGAACCATGTCGGCCAACACATCATCGAGAAATACTCCAGCTTCTATAAAATGTGCAAAATATTAGCAGTTATGTTACGATTTTCGCGAAATTGCCAGGTTCCAAAGTCACAGAGAATCATAAATTCATTACTACCAATGAACATCGAAGAAGCAGCTGGGATCATAGTTCGATTTCAGCAATCATTATCATTTGAAGAAGATATGAGAAATTTGGAGAAAAGCGTGCCAATCAGCAAATGCAGCAAGCTAAAATCATTTAATCCATTTATAGACAAGAACGGAGTTTTATGAGTCGGCGGTAGACTTAAAAATTCGAATGCATCCTTCACAATAAAGCATCCAATGATTTTAGCAAACAATTCCAGCATATCTAAGGCAATTGTACGAGATTATCATGTCAAATATTTTCATGCCTCTTAACAAGCAACCTATTGCGTGATATATATTGGATTTTAAATGCCAAAGATGTCGTACGGGAAATTGTCCACAAGTGCCTGCAATGTATAAAACAAAAACCAACCTTAGAGTCTCAGTTGATGGGTGACTTGCCAGCAGAAAGAGTCACATATGCAGATTCATTTGTCAATGTTGGAGTCGATTACGCTGGGCCATTTAAAATTACTCCCATAAGAAGAAGAGGACAGCAATCCGTCAAAGCATACATATGCATATTCGTGTGCCTTAGTACAAAAGCCCTGCATATAGAGGTTGTTGGAGAATCATCCACTTCAAGTTTTCTGGCTGCTTTAAGTCATATGACTGCACGGCGGGGTCTCTGTAGAGCGATGTTTAACGATAACGGCTCAACTTTTGTGGGCGCTAACAAATTACTGAAAGAATTGTATCCATTTTTAAAAACAAACAAATCTAATATCAATTCTTATCTTTTAAGGCCAGAAATCATATGGCATTTCAATCCACCAGGGGCTCCTCACATGGATGGGCAACGCATCTTAAACGGGTCGTCGGTGATTCCATTTTATCACTCGAAGAATTTAATACACTGATGACAGGCATCGAAAGCATTCTAAATTCACGTCCGTTATGTGCAGCAGATTCAGCATCCGACGATATTGATGAGATGATACTAACACCAGCACACTTTATTATTGGGCGACCACTCCATACGTTACCAGAAGATGATCTGCTAAATAAACCATTATCAACTAATGCCAGATGGGAGCTAATTAAAAAACTAAAGCGACATATTTGGGTACGTTGGCATCGTGATTACCTAACCAGCCTGCAAAGAAGAAGTAAATGGATTAGCAAATGTGTAAATGTCAAGGACATTGTCATAATAAAGGATGAAAACCTACCTTGTATACGCGATGGACAATTGGCCTTGTTATAGAAGTGCGTCCCGGTAATGATGGTGTCGTGCGTATAGCTACAATAAAAACAGCATGCGGAATTTACAAACGTCCAGTTCACAAGTTATGCATCCTTCCAGTATGTTAAAACAACGTTTTAATGCCGGCTCGAAGGACCACAATGTTTTCCTGTTGCACCAAGAATTTATATTTCAACAAGATCACCGGGTAATTGAGCAAGTTCGAAAATAAGAATGCACAACTTACAGAATTAATTTAATTTATTACAATTAATTTGGTATAAACTGATTTAATTTATTTTGTTGAAATTCCGCTTTGTTAAAATGCTGATGTTGATTTCTTTACGGTCGATGTAAAAGTGACCGAGCTAAATTAATTTTTCCAATGCTATAAGGTTATTTATGTTAACTGCTAACTGTATTGGATATTCCGCGCATAATCCATTGGTCTAGTCTCCACAGATAGTGGATTTACTAATGTTAATATTAGTGTACCAACTGTGGTAATATTTCCTTTTGTTAGAACCATTGCATAGTTTTGATTGACTAATTAACTGTTCTGCTTCACTACTAAGAAGGGATTGTGTACCACAATCGTTCGTTCTACAGAACATTGCCCAGAGTACGCCCATATCTATTTATGAATACTTCATTGAGGTTGTGAATATCGTACTCCATCTACACCTGTGCGTCGGGACATGCAATTCTAACAAGGCCAATACCAAAACTTAAAAGTTTACAGAGTAAAAACTGATGAGTATTTATTGACCTATAATTGGGCCATATATGACCACGAGGGCCTTGTTAGAATGGCCAATACCAAAACTTATAAGTTAAGAAGTGAAAATTGGCGAGTATTGATTGTCCTTTTATTGGGTTATTTATGACCACGGCGGCCATATTAGGTTGCTCAAAAATAGTGTTCTGGAATATAGTTGTACCAGAACCAATGGAAAACATGACGTTTTGTTAGCTTATGCCTGAACTTTGAAGTTATTATATAACTTCAATAGTTATTATTTAACATTTCGTAATGATTTTTTGGGTTGACAGTATTAGATATAATTGGCGAGACAGGTTTAACTTTTGTTATAGTAAATTTTGGATTGACTATGAGAAACTATCACTATAGTAATATTTTTTTAGGCTAAGTTCTTATAAAATGGTGTGAAATACCATTTTTTGGGCTGATACTTCTATTATTATAGAGATCATCATTTTAGTGTTGCCATCGAATTTTTTGGGTTACAATTTGGGCCAGCTTCACTTACATCTGACTATAAGATACAAGTTTCCCTTTCTCATATTACACATATCCGCAAGCTTAGCATCAACATGTATTTCGGTGAACGGCATACCATTTTTTTAAAGAAATTTCGCTACACTAGTTAAACTTGCTCGTGATGTTGTATCTAGCAAGTCGGTTCCGTTGTTGCCTAAAAGGCGATGTTTAAAATACACAGTCCCGGAGTTGCACGCGTGATCTTTATTGCTCTGGCTCAGTCTTTCCTCGTTCGTGCTTATCTTTGACTTCGCTTGTATTCGCCACCTTCACTTCGTTAAAATAGTTCTTCAGCTCGGGCTAGTTGTAATAATTGGTCACATGTTTGACCGTAAATCATTTAAGTTGTGTTTCCTCCACTATATTAAGTTTTGCAAACAATTCTTATACTTTTGCAACAAAAAGGACAGTTTGCACATCACTCCCTTATTTCAGGTTGAAAATTTCCTGAAATACCTTGTATTATGTACGTTGTTCTCCAAAAGCTGTTTTCAATATATTTTTCACTTCGCTGTATGGGAATGTGTATTTGATTTTATTTAATCCCGCATATTGTGGCCTCGCTGGTTAATAAAATGAGAAAACCTCGAGGAGCGATATCATCTGGGACATCGTATATCATGCATTTAGTAGGTTCAGTTCCCATGCAATCACCTGCATTTGATCACATTTGGCTCTAGTTCGAAAATATTTCTCGAGATGTCATACACGTTGCTTTAAAACGTCAATACTCATGATTGGAGTACAGTATATCCTTGGTACGGTGGTTGGACAGAAAATGAACCTTTTCAATTAAAAACGATTGCTATCTCGCTCGACTAGAATAGTTACCGGCCATTGTACATGCTTTACACTATTTCTTTAGGTTAAATGAATATCACCGCATTTTCGACTCAAGTCCACAACTTTAAATTTTGTGTCTTTCTTCTGTGTCTTTCCCACCGAAGCAAAGTCGTATTCGAGGTTATCTTTATTTTTCTATTATACAAAAGTTTTTTTTTTGTTAATTTTAATTTAAATTTACTGTTATTACACTTCTGTTATGTATACATAAGACGAACATAATATAGCGTTCTTCACAGTAAATTATTAAGTTATGTATATACGAGACGATGAGTATTTGCTGGCGGAGTATTTTTGGGGAACAAAAATAAATGAAATAAGACATTTAATTGTAATTTGAGTTAATGAAAATATTTTTGGGTTTTCCCCGGGTCTCTACAATGCGCGCTTGATGATTTAATGGGAGCATTTGTGCTGCTATAGCGGTGGTGATACCATTGTTGATGGGGTATATAATGAGACGTGAACCGTCTTGTCTTAAGTTAATAAAATATAATATGATTGTATATAAAAATTTTGTTCTTTTGTTGCTTAAAAAAGTGTTTGTGTTTTGTGTATCTCTATAACTACAAAATAATTAACATTCAGGCGTTATATTTTTCTTTTTTTAATGAAATATGAGCTTATTGTGCTTTTTCATTCGCCTAAATGTTGTAATATTATACAAAAATTAAAAATAAATCTTAAATAATCACTTTCTATGGCTGTGTGCCAAACTTAAGGTAAATCATTTACTACGATAAAAACCGGATTTAGGACAGATTTTTCGATCAGTTTGCCAGAGAGTTTTTGAAAAAATAAATGAATTTACCGAAAAATTTACTTAAAATTGACTTTTAGCCGACTATTGGCCCGCAGCCTATGAAAGTGAAAATATAAATTTTCTTTGAAAATTAAGTACTATCCGATTCAAATATATTTGTGGGTAAGGAAAATATTTTGTGTGTGAGAAATGAACAGTGGATCACATCGTTGATGCGCTAATTTGCGTTACACAATCATTTTGATTCATAATTATTTGTGCACTATGTCAACTCTTATTTTTCAGGGTCGTTCAATATTGTTGGAAGTGCTAACGATAGGTAATAAATAATTTCAGTATTTGGTTTCCTTACCGCACTTCTGATGTTATTACGAAAGTCTCTTACTTATAGCGTCACATTAATATTAACCATAATATGTTGTACATTTTAAATAATTGCCGATCTCCTTTTTTATACAACGAGAGAATGAACAGTGGAAATAAGCCGAAACATGAGATTAAAGTTCACCGTTCTTTAACATTTTGTTGTAGATGCAAAATGTTTATGTCGTATTGGAAGGTTTTACTTGAAATATAGCAGCTTTAGTAACGGTTTACCAAAACCTACGTTCAAAACTTTCAAATTACCCTTGCTCAATATGAGACCGTAGATTACATTCTTACTCAAAAATTTAGAGTTACGCTTCGTTCAAGTATTCGGTTTTCACGTCTTATCTAGTCACAGTCAAATGCGGTCGGAATTAATTGAAGTTGCCCATTATCTGATGTGTCTTAATTTGAAGTTACCTATGTAAAATATGCTACCATTGAATTGTCATTACAACTTTTATTTTAACTTCGGGAAATGGTTAGAAAATATTCAGCAAACTAAAAGCTACCATGGAAGAAAACACCTTTAAACCAACCAGATGTCGAAATTCTTCCATGTTACAAATTATTCATTCTTACATGAATGGCTAAAGCGAGATAATGGACGAATTCAACAGCTAACTGTTTGGGCATATAATGAAAAATATACTATTAGCATTCCAAATTATCATTGAATATATGTTGCATGGAGATACCCAATTACCATTGGTTCAGATTCACAAAAGGTACTAGATCATATATGGTTGAAATCAAAAATTTCACTTCATTTTCAAATGTATGCAATGAACTAATTTTAGCTCCAAACCTATAACGTAAATTATGAGCAAATTACTAGAAGCTCGTGAACACTACGACCATCATATTTAAGAATTGGAATTGATTTCACGGGACCCATTATGATTTGCACAATGCAAGGCACATATATAATATTTGTTTGCATGGCAACAAACCCAATTCACTTATTCATTGAACTATTGCCAGCAACAAAAGACACTTGGGATTTGTTAGGAAAAACAATTTATAATTTCCCTCATTTTGGAGGAGTTTTCGAGTCAAATTGAGCTAAAAATATTTATAAAAGTAATTGGGAAGGTAGCAACAAACTACATTTAAAGAACTAATAACGGTTACCTCTCACGAACTTTGTTTAAGTTGTATATAAGTGAGTTCAGTATATCGATTTTGTCCCAAAATGTGTGAAACGAAATGAGTGTAACCGGAAAGATATAGTATAGTATTAGTTGTGTTTGTGTTGTTAGTGACGTTTTTGTTTATTCTATTATCGATTGTAAACGCCATATTTTTGTGTGTTTACAAGACATTAGATCGATTTTGAAAAAACAACCTCAAGTATTAAGTAGTGGGATGTGTGTATTTGTGTTAGTGCGAATGTGCGCCATTTAATTTTTTTGGATATGACATTTCTAGATAACATTTCCAATTATAATTTATAATTTTCTAAATGCAAATATGATTTAAATAAAATTAAATTTATTAATTCATTTAATTTTAGTTTTAAAAGAATTTCTAATTCTGTGTTTCTGCGAAAACAAAACATTTATTCGTCATCGGATTAAAAAAAAATATGTGTAGTAAATTTTTTTTTTCTTAACACATTGACACATTTTATCGAAACCGGTTTTTCATTAAAACCGAGAGGAAAATGAAAACCGAATTAACCGGTTTTTTAATTTTATAACCCGGTTTTTCACAATTTATTTTCAAGCTGCATATATTAATTCGAAGGTTATCAGTACCTGCAAATTTTTGTCTTTTCATGAAGAAGCGAACAAGCTGCAGAAAATGACGAAGAATTTTATGTTCCAGTGAATTTTAAGATAATGATAACAGCAAAGATATACATTTCCAACTAGAATCTAATAATGCTGAAATCTTAGATTTTTTAAACGAGGACTAGGTGCGGTAGTTCAAAAAATTAGACAAGTCGTAAAAACTTTTAAAAAATCGCCAACAAAAAATGACATATAACTTGAAAAATATATAAAAGAGGACTTCGGGCAAATATAACTTTTGCTGGATTGCAGAACAAGATGGAAATGATGGCCTCCTTTAATGTTGGAACGATTAGTTCAATTAAAAAATTGCACACAAAAATCGCTAATTGATATTAAACATGATGTTTCTTTCTTTTAAGAAGAATTTACTACCACTTCAGCTTTAATAGAGAATCGTCTTACTCAAGTAACAGTCGAGAGCTTGTGTGGCAAAAATCAGGATTTGTACCGTGCTGATATTTCCTTACAATTTATGTTAAATGAACTATCTAAGCAAAATAATTCATTTGCCGCACACTTCAAAGAGGCTTTGGTAGAACGAATATCGGAAAGAAGATTCAAATATGCTGATATTTACGGGTTTATAAATTTTTCTCTCGACGATTTCGGCATTTTTAACAAAATGTGAGACAAATTTAATACAACAAATGGTATTAATTATAGATCGGTGGTGCAGCACAGGAGGCGATTCAGAACTTAGAGACTCAGAGAATTAAAATAAATCTAATGGAGTCTGTGATGGACCGCTCACATCAACATCAATATTAAAAAAACTTCGTAATATGTGATTTAACTGCAAAATGTCGGGATATTCATGTCACGATGTTCGTACACACTAATCTCCGAAAACGCCCAACCGATTTCAATGAAATTTTGTGAATGTAAATGGTTAATTCAAGCTTAAAAGATAGGATAGTTTTAGATCCGATAGGTGTTTCTGCGTTTGTTGTTGGTGAATGTTCCACGACCAACGTCTTTCCAATTTTTGCGAACAGTCAATGGACCAGTGTTCAATACATATCAAGATGCATGTCGCGAGATGCAATTGCTGGAAGACGGCAATCATTGGGATCTGACACTTGCAGATGCAGCATTTACATCCACGCCGATTAACATTCGTCAACTGTTCGCAATTTTATTAGCGACATGTTATCCAACACAATTATCGGCTTTATGGGGAAAATACAAGAATTACATGGGCGGAAGACATACTACACCAAGTTAGATACACCAACCAAAATCCAAACATTTATTACACGCCAGAAATGTACAATGAAGCTTTAGTGTTGATCGGGGATTTGTGTATTTTAATTTCCAATTGGCCAATAAATTATTATGGTATCACATGATCGTCCGGCGCCGACTTAGTTAACAGTGATGTGCAGCGAAAAGAACAGTATAACAATGTTGACTTAGCTACATTTGTTGCCATTAATGACTGCTGAACAAAAAAATATTTATGATCTAATTATGCTGACTGTTGCTGCTAAACAAGGCGGCTTTTCCTTTATGGATGTACCAGGCGGAACCGGCAGCACAAAATTGTTTTGGCAATTGCATCGTCAGGTATTGCTGCCACTTTGTTAGACAGTGTGCGAACGGCACATTCACTGCTCAAACTGCCATTAGACGTTCATAAGAAACCGAATGCAATGTGTAGCATTAAAAAAACAGCGAAATGGCTGCATTAATGCAAAAAAGTTCGATCATTATCTGGGATGAATGCACTATGGCTCATAAACATTCACTCGATGCATTGCATAGAACTATGCAAGATTTAAACGGCAAACCTTATTACTATCCGGTGATTTACGACAAACATTGCAAGTCATTTCACGCTGTATTTATGCCGATGAGATTAACGTATGTTTAAAACGATCATTTCTATGGCGAAGCCGTAGATCGATTTACCGTTCGATTGACCATCAACATGCGAGTACAATTGCAAAATGACCCGTCGGTACAAATATTTCTTAACAATTGCTGGATATTGGCAACGGTAATATGGAACTGCATCTATAAATACACAATGCATAAAATTGCTATAGAAAATCTGTGCACTATCGTTAATTTAAAACATGAATTAATTGAGAATGTCTTCCCGGGGATTCTGAATAATTACTTGAACAATTGCTCAGTGAACTTGCTATTTTGGTAGCGATGAATATGTTGACGAAATTAAGTTTCAGATAAAAAAATCGTTGCCAGGCGAACTGATGTCTCTCAAATCAATCAACACTGCCGTTGATGAAAATGACGCAGTAAATTATCCAACTGAATTTTTAAATTCAATAGATATGCAAGGAATGCCACCACACAATCTTAGATTAAAAATTCGCCGATAATTCTTCCTCGTAATTTAAATCCACCCAGAATATGCTACGGCACACGTTTGGTCATCAAGCGGATCACCGGATATGTTATTGAAGCAACCATCTTGAACGGAAAATTTAAGGGAGAAGTCGTTCTTTTGCCACGTATTCTAACGACACTCTCGAAAACGACAATCCTATTCAAACGACTTTAATTTCCGATTCGTTTGGCATTCGTTATATCAACAACAAATCACGAGGGCAAACAATGTCCATTTATGAACTCGACTTAGAAAATCTCTTGGCCAGTTATACGTTGCATGCTCACGTGTGGGTAAACCATCGAATCTCCATCGATATTGGCAAAAAACAGATTGACAAAAAATATTGTTCACAAAATCGCACTAATTCAAATTCATTACTTTAATTACAATTGAATGTTAGATGATTAATAAATAAAATAAAAAATATGTATCGAATATTAGTTTTATATGGATAGTATTCGTATGGCAATCTGTTACACGGTTCCGCAAATTTAGGAACATTTTATTTGCATATGACTTGCGCATATGTTCTTCGTATGTGAAATGCAGAAAACATCAGACCCCCGTGCTACCAGATAAAAGGCGGTCTACATGAAATGCGGTCTACAAAGAAGACGGTTTGCGGCAGGACAACGTCTGCCTGTTCAGCTAGTATTATTATAGATCTGGTAGGCAAATTGAGCGAAATTCAGCCTTGAGGATATAATCTATGTAAAACAGGTAATACACAGTAAACAGTAAATCTTCACTTAAAAACATGCCTATCAAATACTTAACAAATTATATAACAAATTTTCTCATATTAAGTATACGCTTTATATATGTATTGGTTAGTTATTTCCCTAAATGTTGCTCTTAGGTAAAAACAAAATGGAGTACAAAATTAAAAATATGCAATACAATCGAAATATTGATACAAAAATTAGAAAACAATTAGGCGAATACAAATAAAATTGTGTAACACCTACGTTTTTCCAAAATAATCGAATTGAGTTCGCGATAGGTTTTCCAAATTTGCCCAATTAGTTTTTTTAATTAAATAATTTATATTTAATAATCCTCTAAATATAACCGAAAAAAATCCATCATAAAAGTTGTATAGTTTTCTTGTAATATAGCTGTTCCGCATAGCTCTGAACTACTCCGTTATTATACAGAACTATACAGAACAACGATATCACAAGAAAACTATACAAATTTATGATAGATTTTTCTGTTGTACTTAGAGTAATAACCCTCTAATCTAAATTATTTGTTTTAAAAAAAATTAATTTTTTAATTTTAAATTGGGCAAATTTGGAAAAACTATCTCGAAATCTCCTTGATTATTTTCAGAAAATCGCAGCTAATCGAAACATTGATTTGAAAGTAAGGCTTTAATGTGCTGACTATGCGCAACGTAATAAAAACCGTGTTTGTAAGTTAAAGCATAAAAAAGTCTAAAGTATAAAAATGCTAAATGGTCCCATATACTAAATGTTGCTAACTGGTTGGTTCATTTGAATAACAAGCAATAACTGCAAGTTGTTGCACGAAACTACAATGAAAAGTTTTGTTCTACAGAAGTCAAAAGTCCCATTAATAAACATGGTTTTTTATGATGGGCCTAGTATGCACTTTAATACAAAAATGTTAAATGGGCGGTCCAATTCAGAACAATATGTGTAGAACAAATTGTTCTTTAAAGTTTCATGCAACAACAGTTGCAGTTATTGCTTGTATGGCTTATATGACCAACCCTAGGGACCGACCATTTGGCATTTTTGTATTAAAGTGCATACTAAGGCCATCATAAAAAACCATATATATGGGACTTTTGACTTCTGTAGAACAAAATTTTTCATTGATGTTTCATGCAATAACTGTTGTGCTGTTTAGTTTACTAGTGTTCCTAAAGACTTAGGTGCTAAATTTGACTGTAGCAATATGTCATCTAGTTTTGAGTTGCCTTTTGATTTCGGTGCGGCAACATTTTGTATGACTCCATTGTCTAGTTATGAAATTATTTCAATTATTTGTGCTTTAGAACCTATACTCAGTTGATATTGTTGGCCTGAGTAATTATATACTAAAAGCCATTACTGGGCACATTGGTCCCGTTCTTCACACATTTTCAACCTTTCCTTTGAGTTGGGAGTTTTATCCTATCGATTGAAAACAGCAACTATAATTCGCTTTTTCAAGAGAGGAAGGAATGAGTACCGAATCAGCCTTGTTGGAATTCCTAAATACAATCAATATTGTTTTAAATAAAGGTAATAGTTGCGGTGCTTTATTTATTGATACAGCAAAAGCTTTCGATATATGGTTGATCATAAGTTTCTACTCTCTATTATGTACGATATAGGGTTTAGGGGAGTGGGAAATAAGTGGTTAGCATCGTATTTAGATGGTAGATCGGTGAGAGTTAAGATAAATGATAAGTTAAGTGGTACGAAGTTTATTGAAGTTGGTGTTCCTTAGGGTTCAATATTAGGCCTCCCGGTGTTTCTCATTTATACTAACTCTGTGTTTAAATTGAATCTTCGTGGTTATTCTATCGGGTTCGCCGATGACATAGGTCTGGCTTATTGTGGGAATTCTTCTAGTAACGTTCTTGCGATGATCAGTTCTCAACTAAAAGCTTTTCTCTCACGGTTCGACAAGCATCGCCTGATTTTAAGCCGGAAAACTGAATTCATGTTGCTTAAATTGAGGTGACTAATTACAGCAGGTTGGAATGTGCGTCTATTGGTTGCCACTGAGTTTTGACATCGAACCGGTTGACTCGTTTAAATGTCTTGGTGTTTACTTGGACACTTGTCTTAACTGAAAATAGAATGTTAATTCAGTTAACCAGTATATGTCATCAACTATAAGTGCTAGACTTTTCTACCTCTTTCGTGTCCAACTCCGGTGCTGAAAATTGCTTAACATTGCTTAACATAGTTATGGCTAAATTGGAATAGGGGTTGGCGTGCTTGTTATGCTGCTACTATGTATCCTTTATATGTTCATCAGAAGATGATTTTGAAGATATTTCTAAAAAATATCATGAAACTTGATCAGCATGTTCAGTACAAGCAGTTTAAGTAATTTCATTAATAAAGGTGGTTTTTCCAAAAATCATTCATAAAATGTATTTTCAAAATTTAACTTGTAAATTAATTTAAATTAAAGGTATTTCATTCCCAATACTGGCTGATATTGAGTATGCCACCAGTGAGTCCTGCTCTTTTCAGGTTATGTACTTCTACTCTAAACATTATGACTAGAAAACTTCGACATTTTCTTACATAGTTCATCTACATCAATAGATGTTGTACATATCGCATGTAAATAGGCAGATACAGCCGTTCTTGGAAAAATCCTGATTATATTTCTGGAGGAGAACTAAATTGTTTTTGGCATGCACAAATACACTGGACAAAATAAGAAAACCGCGGGATTTCTGTCGTGACTCAGACAATTATTGAGTACGTCTAATGGAAGAATTTATGTGAAACCAACTAAACACAAAATAAGATGTTTATTCGTCTCAACTCAACACCACAACAGCATGAAGCCGAATAAAATACTGCGTACATCCAATTACTGAGTGTAGGCCAAGAGTTGCCCTTTTCGCCATAATTATTTTGTAATTACCCAAAAATGCGTTTTTAATTAATTAGGAGGCCTACAGTTAAAATAATAGTTGCCCGAATGGGTTTTAATATCTCATTTACAGCTCGACGACATTATTGCTTTATATACTTAAAATTTAAAATTGCATTAGCGTTTGAGTACTGTATCCATACGCGGACACATATTCATATACTTATACGAGTATATTACTGACCATATACTGTGTAATAATTGTTATATGCGTTGCTTCGTGTTATGTAATTTGTTTACACGCTCAATCTACAGTCGTACCATTTTCATGTTGGTTTTTGTACTAACTACTGGTATTATGTACATAATACATTACCTATATAAATTACGTTTTATGGCTAATTGCATTTTTCATGGTCGCAGGTCGGAGAATAAAAAAATATCAAAAATAATGTTTTATGTATTTAATGTTGTGGTGATACCTCAATTAGTGTATATGACCTAATTGTATAAATAAATAAAATTGAGTTGATTGATTTTATCTCAGATTACAACCAAAAATATTGGGGTTGTCTGTGATTTTTGGTTCTTCAACTGTTGTGGAAGCAACAGTATAGTGTGCTTGTACCAGTTTGAACTGATTAACTGATGAGTTGTTCGATGGAGCAAACAATTAAACAAGAAAATAACGACTGAGGTAACAGCATATTCTGAGATTGACTCTAATGAACTAATTGACTAATGAATTTGAATCGTTTATTTCATAGTCATTTTTGTCATAAATTAAATATTTGCAAAAAAGACGAGAAAGCTCCTATGTAAGCTGTCACTCCGATGGACGAACTTCGGCCAAAATCATTAGGATCTCGAAATTTGTGGAAAAGTCAATCCGTCTGGGCTATAGAGGGGACACAAACTTTTATTCTCCACGGCACTATTGTGCACACGCACAGATAATTTTTACACACAAACACACGCACAGATAATTTTTATGAACCCCATTTTCGAACTTCGGTGGCATAGTGAATGGTAAAGCTGCAAATATTTCGAGGTCAAAATTTTTCCGTAAAGAAACTAAAATTATATAATTAGTTATTATAATCACTTACATGGAAAGCTGGCACACAGACATGTTCCGGCCAGTTAGGTCAGGAAATGCCGTTTCGAATGAAGCAACTCACAAAACGAAAAAATAAAAATCGGAAAAATATTTTCCTCATTTAAAAGGTTTTTTTTTATCTCATCGATACGTTGGTATTTTCATTTGAAAGGGCATCTCCTATGCGCTAACTAATACATACGTAATAACGACACATACAAATACTATTAGCTGGTAAATATTTATTTCAGTGGATCTCACAATTTTTGGACCTTTTTTTTGTACACGCACACATCAACACCGCTTTCTGACTATTCCATCCATATAGGTTTGTGGAGTCGTTCGAAAGGGCGTTTCCTAAGCTAACTAACCCGCAATAGAATTCTGGCCAATCAATATTTATTATAGCGGACCACAAAATTTTTCGACGAGCTAATTGATAATTTATAACACATCCCCGAAACAATTCTTTTATCTGGCCAATATTTCTTGGCCACTGAAATGGAGCACACAATTTTTCGGAAGCTTCGTTTACTGATACTCATCACGTATGTTTTCTCGTCAGAAAGGCCAAATACGTAAAGAAACTACACAAATTCGACTATCTCACTCGTATTCCTAACCGCCCTAAATTTGTTCGTAATTACATATGTGGACAACAGATTGGGAAAGAGTGGTTTTCTCTGATCAAAAAAAAAATTATCTGGATGGTACAGTTGCTACTGGCTCATTTTGAAGGAACACGACGGCTTTAGAGTCTAAAATTGGTCTGGAAACTCTTAAAGTTTTGACGAAATAAACGACTAATCGAATTTTTGCAGTTATTCAAAACGGTAAGAGTCACACCAAATTTTAAACAAATTAAGACGCCTTTATGGTTGGTGTTCGTTTGTTCGTTCTGCCATTTTTTCGACCAATCATATTGCTCAAAAATCACAATTTTGTTTTCTTCTGGGCTTTTCCACAATAGATAATTGGTCGAAAATAGACCGGATGACTACCAGCCTATTATCGGATGACTACCAGCCTATTCATTTTGCTTATTATTTTTTGTAGTATCAGAAGTGCGTTCATATGTGGGCCTATCTTAAATTTCCATCTGACGGATGGCAAATGCGATCCGCGAAAGATTTGGGAGAGCCTTCACCCTAAAACAAAAGTTAAAAAATAAAACAAAAGTTAGTTCAGATCATTTTTTACCGTAAATAACGAGTTTTGGTAAACAAAAATATATTTCTTCAAAATTCGGTATCTTGCGGGTTTTTTGGTTGGAAATAATAGTTGTTGATAAAAATCACCGTTCGCAAAACCAACCGGCAAAGAAACCATATCGGGAAAGCCGAGCTGTTAAAATATTGAGCAAATTTTAACTTGAGCGATTACTTAAACATGAAAACGAACACTAATTTTTATATTTGCCGCACGAACACTTGCTTTTTATAAAATTAACAATTTTCATTCTGGTTGAAATCGAGTTAGTTCTGTAACGAGATCAAATAAAATGTCGGTATGCAATGTATGTACTTTCCCGAGCTTAATCGAATATCATAACGCTGTACGAGGCTAAATTCGGCTATCATCAAAAAATATTTCTCTATGCCAAATGTGCCTTCTGCCATGAATATTTTCGAAACGAAAAGTTCATTACTGATTTTAACGTCTGTTTCTTGAGGAACGCCCAACGTAGTTGGGGTTACAACAAAACTTATAGAATAAATCAGCTTATATGATAGATTTTACTGTTTTTGGTTGTGTTTTGACCCAAATGTAACAAAAATAAAACAATTATGGGGACAAATATGGCCGTCCCATCGAGTTTGTGTACAACAGATTGTTTTATGTGGTTTTTGATTATCAATCGACGTTTCTTTCAGTGACGTTTCCCTGTCATTTTTCACTTAGTTATCTTAATTCAAATGGGGCGCGAGTGGACAAAAATAGATAAGGCAACAACAATTTCATCGCTCAAAGTCAAGCACCCATTGCTTGGGTTAGTACAAATTTGAGTGACTGCTTGGGACCATCATAGAAGAAAGTGAATAATCGAGTGAAACGAAACAGTACGATTTCGAGTTGGGTATAATTATTTATACAATTTGTTCACTCTTCTTTTTTGTTAACAATTTTATTATTTATATTATAGTAATATTATTTATTTATTCATTTACATTCAATTTAATTTTATTTTTATGTCGTCGCGCGTGTTCACTACTCGACGACACAGCTAGTAAGTGCCCAGTTGGAGATTTGTCAACATCCATGTGTATTATTTTTCACGAAAACATACGTTTCTATTTCTTACTCTTTTTCCTAATTTTGTATGAAAAAGTATAAAACCTATTTTTGTCGTTTTTTGATGTTATATGTTGACAAATGACTAATTTATGACCAGCCACATTTGATTCTCAAATGACGCGTACAGTGTCTGTTGATGAACAAAGAGGAGTGTGAGACATGTCATGCATACAACTTCTTTCTTGACAATGTCTTGAGCGAAGCATATTTGACGAGTCTTCGATGTTTTTCATTCCATCGCAATTTTTTGAAAACAACGTAAGTAAACAAAATTGATAAAAATAAAATATTTTGCGTGTCATCTTCAGTCTGTCTTGTAATAATTTTTCTTTTTATATATAATTTTTTTATAATACATATATGTAGTGTTGCAACATGTTTTTAACATTTTATATGTCAAATTGGTTAGTAAACATTTTGTTATCAAAATTGTTCAATTTTTAATTTATTTTATTGTTAAACAAATTTTGTGTTTTATTTTCTAGGCAAACTTCCGCCAGTTGAAATACCAACGATGAAATTTATTTTTTTACTGAAACTACGTTTTAATATTTTGAAAGTCATACTGATTAGTATTATTACCTTCTTTAATAAATTAGTAATAGTTTACTTCCTTTAAATAAAATGTTTTAATTACATATGTCAATCTCATCTCAGACATTTATCTACAATTATAGATTTTAGGCAAGCCATATAATATACGTCTATGTCCTAGAATTGTCACACATGATTTCTCACATACAATTCATCTCAGACATGTCAAACACGATTAATATCAAACATGTCATGTACAATTCATCTCAGTCATGTCATGTACGCCTCATCTCAGACATGTCACAAACGTAAATTAGTCCCATTTGCTTTACGACTTTTTTTTTAATTTGTGTTTTGTCTGATAATGTGTCCCAAAACTGAATTCCAATAACGCCTAAGGTTTTTGGTGGTGTTGATGGAAGCCATTAGGCATATTCCCAATTATATATCGGATTTGCTCAAATTCGTTGGTCTTGACATCGATTTGTGAAGCAATATAAATTTGTTTCAGCTACTGGTCTATCAACTAAATTGTTATCAACATAATAATTGAAAAATGAAAATGGAGAGTCCAACTTTAAAATTTCCGCCGGTAAATTTGAATCCCTTTAAATTCTGCTTTATCACTATATACAGTTAAACCTTCTTTCACTTGCCAGTTCAAATTCGAAGCTTTACCTTTTAGTTAAATATTAGATATTGGTTGTATTATCGGCAGGGTGTCTTCCATTTCAAATATATTATTGGGATATTTTCGATGTCAAAAATTTCATTATTAATTTGAACACGTTGATCTTCTTCTTCATTGAGATTTTCTTTTTCTGGATTTTTTTTGACGGAAACAGAATCATAAACAATCATTCCATCACCTTCGTTTCCAAAATCACCATCCGTTTATTATTTCCAATATTTGGTCTTCTGGTAAATAACCTGGCCGCGGCCCTGCCATATCTAAAACAAAGAGTTGAATTTTAAAACATAAACTTCTGTTAATGCTTGATGTTTCATATATGATGCATGATGATCATATATGCGACATAAAATTAAAACCGCGAGAAATGAATATTTTAACCGTTTGTTATCTTACATTTTGATTTAATTTAGTGTAAATAGTGTTTAAATTTATAAAAAATGCACTTACTTGATATTTTTAGCAATTTTTTAAACAACTTCAACGCTATAATTACGAGCCAATTTTTCCCACCATGTTTTATAGAAGCGACAGTTTTCAACGTTTATACTGTTAATTTTTTTTTTCTAACTTTACGTCCCGATCCATCCGTTTGGGGATTTTCCACTACATCGTACACGGTCTGGATGTGTTTCAAAAACTTTATTTATCATACGTTATTGCAAAAAAACATTTCAGAATCTCATTCCTATCCAACATACCCAACCACATCAAGATTGATACCAAAGGACCTAGATAAATCTCAGATAGAACTTGTTCCAAAAAAATTTCTAGAGTCCCGTTACCGTCCAACACACCTAATCCCCATTCCGTCTCAGGTGGCCCCATTTAAATCCGATTTACGTTAATTGGTCCCGTTAAACATATTAAATCATTTTTTATACAAAGGCTGTGGAACAATAGTTCGAAAATCGTTAAGTGCACGATAAAAATCGGGGTTAGAATAGATTTGTCAGCCAGTTTGTCTTAGGGTTGTGAAAATTGATTCACAGAAAAGTAGGCTTAAAAGTGAGTTTTGCCTGTTAAATGGTGCACAGCTTTTTTCAATGACCTGTTTGTATTTTTTTTAGTAACATCATAATTATGTGCTCACTAATCTTACAGTCCTTATCACTAAAAAACTGTTTCAAGTGCGATTTCGGTCATTACCATTTATGAAAGATTTCTGAAGTGAAATGTGGACAAGTGTTGTCTGAAAAGTTCCTAAACTAACTGGGCTATTTTAATACAATAGATTATCTTCCAAAAGAGAAAACTATTTCAGGAGCATATTATGCATCATTGCTTGACAAGCTGATGCCAAAAATTGTGGAAAATCGGGAACATTTTCAGAAAAACAAATCTTGCTCAAAAAGAGACAATGTGCCGTTTCCCACCTCAGCGGTTGCCATGGCAAAAATTACGGTTTAAGCTTCTTGTCCATCCTTCTTAGTAACCAGATCTAGCCCCAAGTAACTTTTTTGTTTTCTAAGCTGAAGTTTGCATTCGGAGGGCTGAGATTTTCGTCGAATGAATCGACGAATCACCTTAAACAAATATTTTGCAGAGAAAGACGCCGAATATTATTTGAACAGGTTGATGAGATGGTAGCATCGCTGGGGGAAATGTATATAGGAGACTACATATAGAGAAATAAAAATTTGAAGGAAAATATCTTGTATCTTTGTTAGGTCGGAAAATTTTGAAGTGATACGAAAATCATGAGTAAACTGAATGAAACATCACATATAAACTTATCGCTTATATCTCATCATACGGTATAGGCCTTATACTTTCATTAGTACATAGATAGAAATGATGTTTTCACATAGATAGAAATGATGTTGTGTCGAAATCAGAAGAGATCGATTACGATATATCAGGTTCCTTATGACCATTAATTTACATGGGCCATTCACATATGGGCCTATTGCGACAATCTCAAAACACGTCATCATGTTGTATCGAAATCAGAAGAGACCGATAAAGTTGTTTTAGGTTCCTACGAACCATTAATTTAAATCCTATTTAATTCCGTATTTTATTTGCAAAATCGTGTACGTATCCATATCGATCGCCAGAAATTCGTAAAATTTGGTGACAAGATTGAGGTTTTGCAAATACCAGCAATGGTTTAAAAACCAAACACTTATACATCACAGCAGTTGATGGAAAAACCGCAGAGGTTTATAGGCTTTCAACCGAGGGGAGTAGGGACAGCCCTTCGAGACTGCAAAGCGCCATGGGAGAGGATTCTGAAACAGGAAAGTGGAGATCACGACAATAATCACCGACGCCAGAACCATCAAAGACGCTGCCAGCTACCCCAAATGATGAGCAGAAAGTCCAGCCTTACGAAGAAGAAGTAAAAATGAGGCAACCGGAGCGATGGAGCCAACGAAAGCACCAATTTTGGTATAGACGCCTACTCCAGAACATCAGTAAACCTTCTATAGGACATAAGCTCAATCAAATTCAGCATGTCCAAGATGTCCAAGTTAAAAAGCTAAGAGAAGAGATGAAGTCGTTCGAGGCAAAAGTATAGTCAGTTCAAAAATTTTGAGGGACAAACAAGGCAGGAACTTTAAAACTAAATTAAGCAAGTGGAAGCCCGCCTCGAAACACATACATCGCAATTTCCAGATGACCAGCTAAATAAAACGTTTTCGACCGAACCAATTGCTGGGACCTAAAGACTCTTGAGGAGAATATTAAAGTGAAGTATCAAGCGGCAGCGCAGCACAATTGTTGGGCCGAAGCAGAGTAGCTGAACGTACTCATTTTGGCTCTTGGACTGCAAATTTGGCTCTTGGACCTGGGAAGACTGCAGATGTCTTGCAAACCGCATCCGCAACGGATAGGAGCTATGAGTGGGTCATGGTTCAGTTAGAACTAAAATACGGGCAGCCACACGTCAGAGAATTATGCAATATTCATTCAGATAGCCAAAAAACGACCGGTTTGTCAAGCAGTAAGAGGTCTCAAAAATAACGTAACTGAACAACGACTACGAATGGATTAAAATCGATACGCAGTAGAGAGCAACAGCCCAAACGCCAGAAATAAATCAGAAGCGTAATCCGACCAGAGAGGAAGATTTACCGATTTTCGACGAGGTGATTTAGTGGGGCTGGATGAGGACGATACGATGTGTATCGGTTACAAAAAGGATCATAACTTGAAGCGATATGACATTTAATGTGTCATTATCCTTAGTGGTCGGATGGTTAAGGTGTACACACCAATTATAAGTGTCATCAAACAAAAGGTCGTCACTGTTTGATTTGCACAATAGTGTACGATTCCATATCGAACGCACAAAACAATACATTAAACTAAACATTGCTCATTCATATGGCCAAACACGGTTTATTAGGGCCCTTGAATGGCTAGTAAGAGTGCTTAAGCCATGATGGAAATATTTAATGAGTGAAAAATAACCAGTTAATTTATCCCAACAAAGTACACGGAAAGTTAAATATATCACAGTCCATCTATTTCGATAAAACATAAAGTATTGAAGACCAAAGTGTTGCAGGTTTGGAACTGTGCTTGTCGCAGATGTGATTTCCTGACCATATGGACGTGACATAGGACACTACGGCGATTTTCAAGGCTTCTTGTAGGAGGCAACTAAGGGATCGGATAAGAAAGATACTTTATACAACATTAAAACTCATAAAATGAGATATTTAGATGTCACTTAAAAACAGACAACTATACGGCAAGGAGAACGTACATTCATTTAGAAACTCGGGTGAGTTTGGACCTCTAAAATAGTATCGGTGGGTAAGTTATTGTCAAAGAAACACAAAGGCTTATAAGCAGAGTGCAAGTCTCCTAGAGCCACGTGTTGCTTTAGATGAGACCATAATAGTTAGGCACAGTAAAGTTGATAATTGAGGACTCTAATGCTAGAGATGGTCAAAAACCTTTGATAAAACGTATTTGTTACAAGAAACTGTGTCAGAAAATTGTAATCGCATATGAAAGCATGGCAACTAAATTTTTCCCACACAAACAAAGCACTCTTCAGACCTCGGAACATGTTGTATTATCGCAAAATTTCACAGAACACTGAAAACAACAACAATGTGGGAGCTGATGACCACGCTATTTTATGAACCCTGATTTAGAAGTGCTGCAAGTTTTGGTTGCAACTGCTGCCCATCAGGAGCAATGTCGCCAAGAACTTAAAACACCCAAGTGGTTTTTCTAAGTTTTGACAGTACACCAATTCCGTAACAAGCACAAATCTTTTGATTTGTTTAAAGATTTTCGGCTTTTTTATAGACAAATAAAATTTACTATGGCATTCACAATGTTTGCGACTTTTCGAGCCAGAAAAAAAGAGGCCATTTACTCATAATATACTACCAAAAAAAGTAGAAATGACCCCTTCCCCCCCTTTTTTTTTACCCCCAGAGTCATTGTGTAAAGTACACACAACCCTTACAAAAAATTGTGAACCCCCTCACCTTGGCAGTTTGGTTTCGTACTGATAAAATTTTAAGCCAAAAATCTTTAAAGTAATATACAGACGAATTTAAACTTCTTAATTTATATTAGTGTGGGCATAATTAATACACACACATAATGAGAGTCTCCTAAAGTTCTGATTTGGTGGTATAATTCGCAAAATCGATCTGTTCTTGTTTTGTACTATAGGTATAAAGCACGATGTAAATTTTTGCAGTTTGGTCGTTGCAACCTGATAAGCAGACCAACATTTTATCAGTACGAAACAAGCTCTCAAGAAAGAACTTGAGGAGGTTCTCAATTTTTTGTAAGGGTTGTGTGTACTTTACAAAATGACTCTGGGGGTAAAAAATAGGGGGGGGGGAATTAATTTTCTATTTTTGTGGTAGTATATTATGAGTAAATGGCCTCATTTTTGCTTGTTCGAAAAGTCGTAAACATTGTGAATGTTATAGTAAATGATATTTGTCTATAAAAAAAGCCGAAAATCTTTAAATTAATAATACAGACGAATTTAAACTTCTTAATTTGTTTAAAGAAATATACGGCATTTTTGGCATTTAGTTCAACTCTCGTTCGGCACCAGTTCAAGCCTATAATCAACCAAAATTTACTTATAGAGGATTCATCCATACGGTGAGTTTGTTCAGACAGAAATCAAAAATAAACTGTTTAGTTCAAGTTGGGTGCCATAATTCAGAACTTTTAACGCTCGAAAGAGATCCTTGCAAAATGGTATTAACGATCTTATTCGATCAACCTCTGGAATCTACCCAGGGACAGTAATTAAGAAAGAATATGTAAAATGTCAGTAACGCGGTCAAAGAGTTGCCATAATATTATTAATTTATATTCGATTATTCATATAGTGAAACAACGGATCTCAAATTTTTATATGTGATAGGACTAAGTAACATAAGAGTATGGGAACAGCCTGATACATTAGTTTCTACAATTTCCGGCTAATAGACATGTCGGATTCCAAACTAACGAGTCTACGACCAAATATATGATCCCCTAGTAGTTGCTGTTATCTAGGTGTATCCTCTATGTTCATTAATTCAATCTAAACATGTAACGCATACTGAAGTGTACATAGATGGTTGATAAGTGCGATATTATTTACGATGCGAGAGTTGACGCTAACAAACGATAACGAACAAGACGAATTATATCTGTAATACAATGAAGGACACAACGACGATCAGGGATCTGAAACTGACGAGATTGCTCGAGATTGTACATAAAATCAGATAACAACGAGTACGTGATTTAAATGATTTCTAAAACTTAATTGTCACACCTATGCATTTCGTTACACATACGTGTAGTACATGAGAAATGGGTTTTCCATTTAATTATTTACATATCATGCACAAACATTTCTTTGGAAAATATTTAATCTGACGTCAAACCACATCGCAAATATTTAAAACAATCATTAGAAACAAATCAATTCTTTTTAAATACAAATCAAGACGACGCAGAACACAGCGCGCAGGCAAATCCAAAGTACAAAACATATAAAGAAATGACCTTATACAATATATTATATACATAGGGTAAATAGTTGCTATATATCTTTTACAATAATAACTATATAATTTAAATATTATTTTCATTGCTGTACGTTTCTGAACTGACGATAAAATATACGAGCTTATGTAAATTTATTTAAAGCATGCAAACAATGACGCACCATTTATAAAATAAATTCAATCGTCAAATATAAATTGCTTTGCATTACTCTAAATGCTATCGATTCTCGTATGACTGTTTTTTGTTCCTTGGACCGGTTCATAAATATCTGTTAACAAAGACACTATTTGTTTCTCTCAACTCATCGCGAAGTTTATTTTCATACCGCGAAATTTGAATGGTAAGAAATTTTTGTTATATTTTGACAAAATGTGAATTAAATAAGTTTTACAAAAGATTTGAATGCGATTTAAATCGAAATCTGCTAATAAAATAAAAATAATAAATTTATTTTTGGAAAAAACATATTTTTTTTCGTGAAAAGGTATTGATAAATAAAATTAAACTTACCGGACTTTTGGTAAAACTATAGACGGGATCTTGAAATCAAGTATCGCTAAAATGTTCACGGACATTGTCACGGCTAAAAGGCATGTTAAATGCCTTGGGGGGTATGGGATCAAATCAAAAAGGTATGGGATCAAATAATTACGTTTTTTAAATATTTTATTTATATTAATTTAAAATTATTTTGTATATTTTGATTTTATTTAAGGTACGGAAGAACCATAAATGGTCCGCTAAAAGAAAACTCAAACAAAACAAAAACGAGTTGAAAAAACTGTGAAGGTATGGACCATCATGAAGATGATATCACGAGGGGCTGATTTGGCGGCCACTGTAAGTGGCCAAAATTCTAACACGTCTAGCGTCAATATAAGATTATATGCGTACCAATAATCGTAACACTTTTGAACGAAATGAACCATTAAACATAATTCTGTTATTGTTAAGTGTTAACGAAAATGTGTTGCCTATATAGCTTCACTCAAATGGAAGACCATTTAAGAAGTCGCAGGAATAAAATCAAATAATGTTTGAGATGAAATTGGTCATCTTCTTCTAACATTTTCAGAGCCCAATCCGAGAGCGTACGTCACTTCATATGATCGAGTTGCTTTAGTTTTGTCTTAACTTGGTCTTATAAGGGTGTAAAACAAGATCCTTTCGCAAAATTCGGTCGACTGTTTTGGTGGGTTTGCGACGGAACGGCAACAATATTCAGCAGCTAATATTTAGACTCAAATTTTTTTTACTAGACTTTGAATTGCTTGTCTACTGGGACTATAATTACGGCCAAAAATTGAAATTAACGCTATTGAAGTTGCAGTTGTAGTGTAGTAAATTTTAATTATTTGTAAACGTTGTTCATTCGTGTACTTCAGCATGGTGAAAATGTGGTTTTTACTATATGTTTTGACACTGACAGTTTGGTTATTTGTTTAAGGGTGCGTTTCTGTGAAAGTTTAAAGTTGTCGAGCCCCAAATAAAAAACCCGATATAATATGCTTGTAAACCCTCCATTGCTGATTGATCACCCTCATTGAGGGCTTGATTGATTTTCAGCTCAGTGATATCTGTTTCAACACCGATTCTACACATCCACTATTTATAATACACACATGCAACATATAAATTTTTTCCTTCGATTCAGTGTTATTTCACCACAATTTTCACTTCACTGATGCCGTTCTATTTCTTTCCCTAATATTTATATGCTTGCTTCTTCTCTGTTAGATTATTGATGTTTCAATTTCCAATTCGTGTTCGTATCTTATTGATTTTGGATTAAAGTCCATTAAATGATTCGTCCATTAAATATTCCTATAGCCACCCATGGGCTTCTGATTATTGTATACTGGCATGTCGAAAGGAGGATGAAAGGTTTTGTAGTAACGACATATACTACGCGACATACAACCGTGCGACATACAATTAATTCGAAAATTAAATTAGTGAATCGATATAAAAATAAATCAACCGTGCACGCGCGCATACAAAATAGGCCGTACGAAAATACTGGCATTGTTGATTACGCAAGGTTGGCAACATATAAAAAACGAAAAATGAAAAGAAAAGAAAATATATAAACCCTCTTCCACCCAGCAGGAAAGTTATTGACGATAAATTAATGACTCATCAGCGGCAGTCCAGCCGCCCCGGTGGCAAAGTGGTTAGCATGCTTGCTCCAGCGACCGGAGGTCCCGGGTTCGATTCCCGGTGGTGACAATGAAAAAATTTTCACGGCTGGTTTAGGATCAATGAATTAATCACTCATTATCCGAAATGAAAATCTGATTATGAAACCTCATTTGAGGCGGCCAAATCCCTTGATGGGATATAGTGCCAGAGAGAGAGAGAGCGGCAGTCCAGCATGACATGTATATAGAATTTGTTCAGCAAATGGAGACTGTTAAAGTTAGCCGAAAGTTTCCAGCCGAAAGATAATACAAATAGTGTCTTTGCTATCCCAGCCGAAAGATGATAATGCAGCTATTGTTTTTGCTATCCCAGCCGAAAAAATAAATTATAGCCGAAAGATACATTACTTTATATACCTAGTTCTATATACCTTGTTAAAGTTAGCCGAAAGTTGCCAGCCGAAAGATAATGCAGATAGTGTCTCTCGCTCCTATCGATTTTTAAATTCCTATAAACTGAAATAATTTCTCCTTCACCCGAATGATGTAACACGATCCTAAATTCTCCTAAATTCGAGTTCATGACTGATTTTTGCTGTAATCAAGACACTATCTGCATTATCTTTCGGCTGGAAACTTTCGGCTAATTTTAACAGTATGTTCTATATTATTTATAATGAAATTTTGGGTTATTCTGGATTGATAGCCAGATAGTATTTTTACATCAAGGTGAGGTTATCAAGACAATGGAAGTTTGGTTTCGAACTAATGAAAACATTGAACTTTTTGTATTAAAAAACTCGGTCGTTAATTTTTTATATTTTAATTCGCTAAGGCATTGTGATTATACTTTGATTAGTTCAAAGTATTTTCAAGATTTTTGTAGTTTGGTCACTGCAATCTGATGAGACGACCGAATTTTTTAATACAAAAAATTCAATGTTTTCATTAGTTCGAAACCAAACTTCCATCGTCTTGATAACCTCACCTTGATGTAAATTTTATAATATATTTATTGGTTAGATCATAATCGTAATCTCTAAAATTTTGAGTAAGTCTGAAGGGGATAGGGGATGTAATTTGGTATCTTGTATCAGAAAGTCAGAAATTTTCGAAACTAAATTAATGAAATGTTCTGTAACTTTTGAGTAACCCACTTTACCATCGATCCCACTATGCTTATTAGAAAGATCATAGGCCTAGGTAGGCCCACCAATATACCAAATTACACCCCTCTATCCCCTTCAGACTTGCTTCAAATTTCGCGTGGGTCTACCTAGGCCTATGACCTTTCCAATAAGCATAGTGGGATCGATGGTAAAGTGGGTTATTCAAAAGTTACAGAACATTTCGTTAATTTAGTTTCGAAAAATTCGGACTTTCTGGTACAATATACCAAAATATACCCCCTATCCCCTTCAGATTTGCTTCAAACTTCGCATGGGTTTGCCTAAGCCTATGACCTTTAAAACAAGCATAGTGGGATCGATGGTAAAGTGGGTTATTCAAAAGTTACAGAACATTTCATTAATTAAGTTTCGAAAATTTCTGACTTTCTGGTACAAGATACCAAATTACACCCCCATCCACCTCAGAATTGCCCCAAATTTTGGGGATTAGGATTGTGACCTCCTTTCGTATCTTTTGGCCACCATTTTTCGTATCTTTTGGCTATAATTTATTGGTTTGGCTGGGATAGCAAAAACAATAGCTGCATTACCATATTTTGGCTGGGATAGCAAAAGCACTATCTGCATTATCTTTCGGCCGGAAACTTTCGGCTAACTTTAATAGGGTGTAAATTTTTGCACTTCAATAATAACGGCGAAGCTTTATAATCACAAAAACTTCCTACAGACGGCGTTGTTTGTCTTTAATGCATTTTTATGAACTTTTTTGTTTTTCAAATTTAATATTATATACACATTTAATATTTTAAAGATTGGAAAAAATTCGTGGTAGAAGCAAAACAACGAGGAAAAAGAAAAAAAAAATTTGCTTCTATGTGACAGGGAAAGAAAATATTTGTTTTCCTTGTCTTGGAATAAACCTAACCTACGTACTGTTATAAATAGATTTTCAATCAAATTTACTAAAAATTAATTAAAATTATTACTAACACGTACTTTAAAAATGCTAATATCAACTTGAACTTGAAAAATTTAGACGAACAGTTGGCAATACGAATTTTAAGCGATTTAAATATCGGTGAATTATTTCCATCACTCACTAAAACAATAATAAAATGTTTCATTAAAATAAAATTTTCACAAATTTCACTGCCAAATGACAGCCATTTGCGAATTGTATAACAAACCAATTCAGCAAATTTTACAAACGATACTCGTACATAGTAAACATGTTTGTTTATGTTCGAAATTTGATGTTTCACTAGAACTTTTTTTGTTTTGATTTATTTTACAGATGTGTATTAAAGTTTTCAAACAAATAGAGTAACAAAAAATTGAAATATTTTCCGAAAATAAGTAGTGCAATTAATGCCTTAATTAGTTAATCAGTCTCTAAATCTTTGTATGGTTAATGAGTTCAGCTCAAGCTTGATATTAAGAAAAAGTGCAGCTCTTTTTCGGAATTAACTTTTTAGAGTGTGTGGCATTTATAAAATGAGCTGAGCGGTACAAGTCAGGTCTATCACAAAATTCGCTGTTTACAGTCAAGACTGCAAGCTGGCCATTCAAGGAGAGGGATTTTTTTCTCGCAAAACCACTGTTTGTATTCATTTGGCATATGGATAGACGCATTATCCTGCTGCAATATGCAATTTAAGTGATCAATACTATCAAGGTAACTAAGTAGAACATCTTCCAAAAGATTCATGTACATACGGGAGTTCATCCGAGTCATTATGAAGCAGATGGGAAGCCTTGCGTAGTAAGAAGGCTCTTCATATCATTACGCTCTCTCCACCAAAGTAACGTTTCGACCTGATCACGCCATGTTCTTTCAAATTATGCCAGTAGCAACTGTAGCAGTCAGGACCATCGAGGTTAAATTTTTTCTCGTGAGAAAAAATCACCTTCTGCCAATCTGTTGTCCACGGCATGTATTTACGAGCAAATTTGAGACGGCTCTCCTTATGCAATGCAGTTAAACGCGGCTTACTCCCAAATTTAATCCATTTAATGTTTGGTGAATTTCTCAAAATACGGGCAATGTGTCGAGTCGTCACAGGAATTTCCAATTTCTCCTTTATCTCTTTGCATGACAGCTGATTTCGTGTAGCCTCATGTCGAATTTGACCAGTTTGACGTGCTGAGATCTTGGTTCGGCCTTTTGTTGGGGCTTTTACACCATAATTTGGACCTTTTTTGTTGCTGTTTTCCGTTTGGAATATCCTTCCTCCTTGTATATTTTTATCGATAACGATTAAACGATTACCTTTAGGCATTGTTAACTAACAGTCCTTAAAATGGTTTTTTTAACAAAATTTTTAATTGCTGTATGTTCTTTTGAATATGTATGAAAAAATTAGAAATAAATTAAAACTTTAATAAAAAATCACTTTTCACGTACTGCGTTTAAACGAATGCCTCTGCAAATACTGACTGCTACAAATTTTATTTTTAATTTATTATTATTTATTCAATATTAATTTTAAGTTATTTAATTATTGTTAGCGATGGTAAAAATAGAAGTGAAGTGACAGCAACAGAGCAAATTTCTTTTATCACGTAACATCTGATGAAATTAAGTTGGTACACCTACACAATTTGGTTGCGTATAACGTAAAGGTGTGCTGTGCTGCTCTGCAGATGTCACTCGCGTTAAGTTAAATGAAGTATTGTCAATGTTGACAATAGATTTTGACGTAAGTATTGTAATTACAATTTAACATTAAATTTCTTACACAACAGGAAATCGATTTTGTAAATATAAGGAAATATAATACATTAACTAATATAACATTAAGAGTATAATTGTCTATATAACTAGTATGCAAATTTAACCTTAATTACATATGATTTACTTTTAGATTTCCAGTGTTACAACAGGGCGATTCTCCAGTTGAACCAGTAACAAATAAATATTTACTAATCGTAAATCAATGAATGGTGTTTTATTTAATGGCCTATTTCTGGTTGCCTGACATCGGTTGTAGTTGAGTATTTGCCATTTCTGAAAAATCCCAACAACCAGTTTCATAACTATGGTTTCGAGTTAACCATGGTTTCGTTGTAATGTGTCACCCTTAACCATGGTTTGCAACTCCGTTTTAACATAGTTACAGGATGAGATAATTTTTCTCATCCCTAGCATTTTACTGTTGACAGCGCCAAGTTGCTCATTTAGCGAATTACGGAAATTAAAAGTATTGTTTTCTATGTCATGTATTTTTTGTATTTACGTTGAAGGTGTCAATAAAATTTAATAGAACAAGTTCTGTTAAATGGAAAATAAAAATCGAAAAATTTGGTCGGAGGGGGAAACCAGTATATTTATAGATATTTGGGGAGAAAACGTAGGAAAACTAAGAAAGGCCAAAAGAAATGGACACATAATGGCTGAAATGGATGAACGCATAGCCGAGTTCAATATAAATGTGAATACTACCGAAGTCCTGAACAAAATAAATAATTTGACAAAAAGATATCGGTATGAAATTTATTTATGCTATGTTGTTATATGTATGTATAAAGTTTTGCAATTTAATTTACTTTTCATTACAGACAGGAAAAGAAATAATGTGGAGTATCTGGTGGTTCACCTTCTAACTGGCCGTTGTATATCAAAGTCCACGAAATAATCGGATCATTTAAATCGAAACGATACGATTTATCCGAAGAAACTTTTAGTGGTATGTACATGTACATCGTATATCGTTAATTTATACTAACTATTCAATTTATTGGCAGGTTCAAACATTGGCGAGATGTCAAATGATAGTTTGGTAACTATATTATTTACTATTTTATTATTATTTACACAATATGTATAAGCACATATATACACAACTCTATATTTATATAAACAAACACGTACATTATATTATTTGTAAACAGATTTCAATAGTCCACGATTTTAGAATTCAGATGCAAGTGATTCATTATTCACATCTCCAACTCCATCTACTTCGGCGTTTGGGCTAGCAACAACTTCGTCAGCATCATTATCACCCGCGACGCCAACCCGTCGAGCTATAAAACGAAAACACCCTGATGATTACGAGGAGATTAAAAATTTAATGAAGAAAACATCGCAAACTGTTGCGGATGAATTAAAACTGTCGAACACCTTATTTCGCCGTTCCATACTTTGATTCTTTCGTCGTGATTCTATCATTTCAGAGATCAGTTGATTCTTTGCGCGTTTCTTTACCCATTTCTTTGTTTATGTATGTGTGTAAAATTATATTTTTTGATTTATTCGTATTGTAATAAAAGTTTATTATTTGCTGCGAAAACTGCTTCTTTGTTTGAAAAATAATATTTTTACTCTCGAAACAGAAATTAACCTAAAATTAATCCAAAAACGACAAATAAACAAGGTGTCCTTGAAATATTTATCTTTGTAGTAGTGCGAGAATCAGTTGAATCAAAAAAAAATAGTTTGTAGGTGAAGGGGAAAGAAACGGAGAAAGAATCACGACGAAAGAATCAAAGTATGGAACGGCGGATTGGAGGAGGCAAACAAAATTGAAAATCAAAAATTAAAATTGGTAGACAGCTTTGTCAATGCCAATATTGATTTCCAAAAATCTTTATTGGAAATGTACAAAAATGACAAAGGAAAGTAAACATACATATATATCATACCTAAGAATGCCCTAATTGCATTCCGAATTCTGTCTCTATCTGATTCAACACCATCTCCTATACTCGTTCGAGTTTGTGGTTGAATTTTAGCCGATTGCGTTGACAAATCCTTGAACCAGGACTGGTTACATGCATTGTTCTGATCATTACAAATGTTGTGTAAAATACAAAAAAGCATTTATAAGGACGTTTGCATTGTGGACGTGCACTTCAAGTCCTTTCCCGATTCTTCGAAATTTGACTTTTAATTGGCCAAATGCATTTTCAACAACTCTGCGACATTTTGACAGATGGTAATTTAATAATTTTTCCTCGGAAGACTGGACAATAGGACTGGAACTTCCACATCTTCGATTAAATTACAATAATTTTTGAACAATGGGTTCGATTGGTGCTCTGATTTCACCTTCGACATTTCAAATATTCCAGAGTCGTTCATCCTTCCTGGTGATCCTACGTTGCAATAAGTGAATCTATATCTTTAAAATAATAAATTGGTTAAAATAATAAATCAATATTAATGAATTAATGAATTTAAATATTATTACCGGTAGTTTACAACAGCTAACAGTATCACACCCCCCTCCCCCCCCCCCCCCTAAAAATATCATCTATAATTCAAATTAAATTCTAATTTATCCGCGATCCAGCGTTAAAGGAAAGAAAAAGTATGGAGTGGTTGGGAAGTTGATTGTGTATAAGTAAGTATGAATTATCATAGTCGTTGTCATACAGATTTGACGCCAAATGGAAGAATTTCCTACGAATGTGTATTTAATTCGAGATATACTGAAATAGACCAATGTACGGAACAATCACAACAAAACCATTACAATAAAAACGACAACAACGTAAAATATAAAAGTAATTCCTACACAACGAAAAGTTAATTGGTAAAAATGAAGTATAGATGGAGAATATGAAAGAATCGAATTTCGTACGCTATGCAGTAATTCGCTAGTGGTACAACTACATGGTATTGTTCTATGTATAGACAATATTCCTATGTAAAAATATCAACGTCAGTCGCCGCGGCCTGATGAGATGACTGATTTTTTCAAATCAATAATCTCATTAAGTTCGAAACTGATTGTTGCGATTCTTGCAGATCTTCCATCTATAATTCAAATTAAATTCTAATTAAAATTATAATAGTCAATGGTCTCCTCTTTGGGCGGATGCACTTCAATATGACAGCCATCTAAAAATATGAAGTTAACTTAATAATTTTAAGTTGTAAATTTTATTTTATTTTAACATAAAATTTAAAATCAGCGATAATAATATCCAACAATGAAAATTTTAATATATAATTTTATTTTGATTTTAATACTAACCAATAGCACCAAAACATTGAGGAAACCCGAGAATTTCAAAGCCTAGAACTATTTCTTTAATTTTTTCGGGAGTAGGTGGATTAAAGCATTCCGCTTTAAATTGTTTGAAAATTTCTTTGGAAATTTCAAGAACAATTTCACCAACTGTTGTTCGACCGACTCCAAATAATGAGGCTATTGTCCTTTACTCTGCTGATGAACCTAACGAACATAATGCGATAGCCAATCTTTTGTCGATTTCAATTGGTGATCGAAATGTTGTTTCCTGTCGGAAAATTTCCACTTATTTTAATTCGTTTTTTAAACAAATTTCCTGAATTTAAAAAAGTAATTACAACAAAAAAAAACTCAATTCAAAATGAGTTAAAAAGTGTATATCTTATATTATTTCATTTATTAGAAAATTTATCTTAATTCAGTTTCAAATTGATTTAAAATATATTTTTTTTTTCATGTTTTGCCCAATTTTCTTAATTCATTTTCAAAATGAATAGAATATTATAAATCGATAAAATCAGGTAAAGAGTATACATTTTTAAAATTGTTAAAAGCAGCATTGTTTATTAATAGTTATTAGGAGGAAAAAGCGAAATACTGGAAAAATAAAAAAATTAAAAAATTTCCGGAAAATAAAAACAATTCCCGAAAAATTTTTATTATTTTTATTTTTTAATATTTTTTTTTGTTTTATTTATTTTTATTAATAATAATTTCTTCGTCTAAATTAAGAAAAGTTGAATTACGAAAATAGAATTAAAAAAGTAGTATTTGTATGAACAATGATTTTTTACACGGTTGGCACGTATCACCGTGTAAAAAAAGGTTTGGGTGTATTTTATTTCACATTATAAACATAAAATTTACATTTGTTTTTAATAACAAAGAAATGCATGCGAAATTTAATGTTTTTAAGAAAATCTTACTTCTTACAGTTTTTTTTGTTGTATTGTAGAGATAGATAAAAAACATGCATTTTTCATAAATTTGATTTCTGAATTATTATTAATTTTGTGTATTAATTGAGAATTAAAATATACATTTTTTAATTCATTTAGAAATTATATTTGTTCTGAATCCCAGAATAACAAAAAAAAATGATTTCCCTTGTGAAAGCGAAAAAAAAAAATAAATCCTAAACATTCAAATTCCGGTTTACTGAGTGTTCCGGTTATTCGGGCTTTTACTGTAATACGAAAATTAAAGCCATTTAAAATTTTCAACTAATGCTTTAATTAATGAAAATGTGCCAAAAACAATTGCAAATTT
The DNA here is from genome assembly GCA_932526605.1 of Nephrotoma flavescens. Lineage (NCBI taxonomy): Eukaryota > Metazoa > Arthropoda > Insecta > Diptera > Tipulidae > Nephrotoma > Nephrotoma flavescens. The sequence continues at coordinate 124,695,231 of OW052221.1, read as the reverse complement.
GAAAATGAATTAAAAATGCATATGAAAGAGAAAAAAGCAAAAAAAAATCCTCAAAAATAAAATTCCCGTTAACTAATGTTCCGGATAATTGGATGCCGGATAATCGGGCTTTTACTGTAACATGAATTAATTTCAAAATAAATTAAAAAATGAATATGAAAGAGAAAAGAAAGAGAAAAAAGCAAAAAAAAACTTCTTCAAAATTGAAATTCCGGTTAACTGAGTGTTAATTGTATGCCGGGTAATCGGGTTTTTACTGTAGTACATTTTTACGTTTTATTTCGATTTTAATATTTTCAAAATGACTTATTTATAATTTTAAACTAAGTTAAAAAAAAAATTAAATAATTTCAAAATTTTCCGGGAAAATTTAATTACATATTTTTTGAATACTCTTCAATCATTTCCTAAATAATTAAAAAAAAAACATATTTTATTTCAGTTTTTCTACTTTTCTTAAAATATTTTGAAAATGAATTAAGAAGTGCACATATTAATTCATCTTTTCTTAATTCGGGTAGCCTAAGCATGTAATAAGTAATGTGGCAGTCTGGCTAGTAACACCCTTTCCTATTCACGAAAGAAATCCAGCTGTCATTCATTCTTTTTGGCCATCTTGAAAATGGGCAACGAGCTTCCTTCACAGAAGAAAATGCAATTAGTCGAGTAGAAGCATCGCCAAAAACAACGTTAACGGAACTTTTCCAATTATGCCAACAACAAAATTATTTTGAATGTTTCTTAAAAACCATACTTTATTCAGACGTACAAACTTATTTGAAGAGAATTTTCAGAATATCCAGGCATTTATTCTACGAATTACATTAGGCAGGCTATACACTGTGCATCCAAGACAACGTGAATGCTTCTAATTACGATTGCTATTAACCATAATGTGAGTGACGTAGGTACTCGGGTGGGTACCTTTTGTACTTTTAGACGCCTATTTTTGTATGTTTTACTTCCAATAAAACTTTAAATTTTATGGGAACTTCTAGTTCAATTGGTATTACGATCATATTGAAAATTGAGGAATGTTACAACTTGGGCTAACGTGGAAAAAATAACTTTTCATACAAAATACATGCAGGTAGTAATCACTCAAATTAAAATATTTTTTCTTCACTCACATGAGGGTTAATTCATCATTTGAATATTTAAAAATAGGTCAACGGTCATATATATACTACAAATCATGATGCATTACAATTATTACGAGATTCTCATTGAGGTTCGACTTTTACCGATGCTGTTCTCGGTTCTACTTCTAATCAAATTTGTGCTTTATTTGCAATTATATTGACAACTTGCATTAAAAATAACCGAAAAGAATTAAGGGAGAAATTTAAGGACGCCATGAGAGAGGATATTTTACATGCACATCGTACAATTCATGGAAATGCATTTTTAGATTATACACCAGCAATGTATAATGAAGTAACGGGTTTCCAATAAGGACTTGACAACTTTGAATTTAATTTGTGAACGCACCCTTTGAATAATCATTGAACTGCCACTGTCAATTTATTCAGTAAACTCAACATTTTCATCATGGTAAAGTACAAGAACGTACAACGTCTGCAAACTATAAAAATTTACTACCGAAATTCGGAGTCGGTGACCGTAACTTTAAGAGCGTTAACTCCAATTTTCGGTCGTAATTCTCGCCCTAGTAGACCGGCAGTAACAAGTTTAGTGCATAAATTTGAGTCTACATATTCGTTGTGTGGTGTTGTCGTGCCAGTCAGACAACGGGTTGGTCGAATCGCTGCAATTTCATTGCAAAATCATTCTCAGTGACGAAGCTCATTTTTGGCTCAATGGATTCGTCAATAAGCAAAATATGCGTTATTGGTCGGGTGAAAATCCACATGTGCTTCATGAATCAACACTTCATCCACAAAAAATAACTGTTTGGTGCAGTTTGCATGCCGGCGGCGTCATTGGGCCATATTTTTTCGTCGACGATAACGATCGTCACGTAACTGTGAATGGCCATCGTTATCGCACCATGATTACCGATTATTTTTGGCCCGCATTGGAAGATATGAAGTTGGACGACATGTGGTTATAACAGGACGGTGCCACAAGCCACACAGCATATGTTACAATCGATTTACTGAAAAGCAAGTTTGATGAGCGTCTTATCTCAAGAAACGGGCCAGTCAATCGGCCGCCTCGTTCGTGCGATTTAACGCCTCTTGACTATTTTCTTTGGGACTACGTCAAGTCATTGGTCTATGCCAACAAGCCGACGATGTTGGAACAGCTCAGAGCTAACATTGAACGTGAAATAGCGGCCGTTTCGGCCGAAATGTGTGACCGAGTCATCGAAAATTGGGTCCAACGAATCGACCGCTGCAAACGTGCCAGCGGGTGCCATATGAACAAAGTAGAGTTCCATTCATAAATGTTTTGATTGTACTTCAAACCGATAATAAAGTTTTTAAAATATCTAATGGTTTGCGGTTAATTAAAAAAAAAAGTTGTCAAGTCGTTATTGGAAAACCCTTGATTAATAAAATTGGAAGGCTTATGTCTGATTATTTCAAATGAGTCATTCATTACATTGGGATTACCATTACCCAATCGTCCGCCAAGTGATTTATTCAATCGAGATTTACAATGAGAACAATCAAATTATTATTGATGATTTGAATGAGTACATTCAAACATATAAACTACAATTATTTGTCAGAACAAAAATTTATTTTTGATTCGGTAATGCTTGCAGTCACTGCAAAAGATGTCGGATTCTTTTTTTTTTTGAAAGCCCCAGGTGGCATTGGTAAACCTTTTTGATTTCCCTCATATTCACTGAAAGAAATCGCGAGGAGATATTTACTTATTTTGCTGTGTAAACCCAAATTTGCAATTTTTACCAATAATGTTTTAATAAAGTACGAGCCTTGTAAGATTTGCATTGCAATATTTACAGTGCATTTTTAAATATTGAAATTATTGCTGAGCAGCGTCTGATGACAAATTAGATTAATGATATTGCAATGCTGCTAGGTAAATTTGTGCTGCACAAATTAAATACGCTTGAATCTCGATTATCCGGGATCCGATTATCCGTGAAATACTTTTCAAAATTTACTTTGCACTTTGTAAAACAATTTTTGCGGGGAGATTATGGCCAATCAAATCATTTAGTCTATCTGATTTTGCATTTTATTTTCCAACTGTTATTTAGAATTTCAAACAAAAATTTGTCTTAAAGTGAATTTAAAGCAGAACACAAAGTGCAAAAAAATGCCAGTTCGTCTAGTTTCCGGATTTGTTGGGAAAATGATAATTATTTCGAAATAAAATAAAATATAAATTATATTTATTTTTATCCTTCATTTGCAGTTTCTTTTGTAACCTTACTTCGCGTCGCAAAAAATTTCCGCTAACCTTCAGGATTAAACCAAAAATTAAACCATACAAGTGCTGAAACGATATATGGTAAACTCAAATTAAATTTACAAAACTGTATGTGAATTTATTTATATTTGTTGTTTTCTTGTTTTAATTACAGAATTTTGTAAAGCAATTTTAGAGGACCGGACCAACTCAGTTCCCTGAACATTAAATGGTTACTTTTATGAGGAGAATTTAATTATTAGCAACATTAACAACAATTGAATATCTTTCAAGGCTGTAAAGGAAAAATATGTTTGATCAAAATTCACACGTAAGTTTATTGTCAATCCGGAGATGTAATTAATTATCATTTTTCTTTTAAGAAAAATCGATGGTCTTTTGTGAAAAGTGAATAAAAAAATTAATTAAAAAAATGTGTTTTATTAAAATTGGTTTTTAATACGTTAAATATTAAATTCTGTCTCCTCCAATCTAGAAGCTTCTGTGCAGAGTAAATACTGATGCGCTGCATTTTTCTCGATCCGCAAATTTTAAAATAGATTGTAAACCATTATCAATCCTGCTGTCATTATTTAATTGATCTGCTAAAATCGCAGTAAACACAAAGCGCCTTCTATGACTGAATTTTTAATCATTTTTCATTAAATATTAGTTGCTTTCCAATCGACCACCGCAAGTACATACTTGTAAGTGCAAAAAATATGTTTTGGCTAAATTGTCCTGGCTAAATAACCTACAAATGTTTAGTTTATTTGTGATAACTTTTTAATAACAAAATAGCTAAACCGAAATTTTATTAGCGCTTCACATACGAATTATCAAAACAAAGCTTTGAATAAATTATTATTTTAGGCAGAACAATGTTTGCCGGGATGCTAGTTTGTTTTTTAAAAATTGAATTTTTACTACTGAAATATAAGTAAATCCTAATTTAAACTGGAAAACTTCAAGATGGCAGCTTCGTACCGAAAGACAATGGGAAAAACAACAAAAACAATGTAATCTACATTATCTACGAATTATCTACATACTCTACCAATTTCCGACATTGTCTACTCAAAAATCAATTGTCTACGCTATTTTCGATACCAACATGTAGACAATTCCGAATTACGAGTAGATGCAAAACACTGGTGTAAAATGGCTGAAAGTTCGCGTATGGGATGTCCTTCAATTCTACAATCATGACTTATTGAAAGTAAGCGAACAAAATTCACTTTTTTAGTGAATAGAACCACACTATAAAATACTTTTTTTACGCTTAAAAAAGTTATACATATAAGGGTTAATAATATTACTAGCTGACCTGTGACTGAATAATCAGTCACGTGAATATCAACGCCCACCTTCCATCAAGCTTGCGGCGATTCCAGTGAAGGAACAAATGGACTCAAAGCCACGCCCCTTGGCAAATGCAATGAGTGATTGCAATACAAATGTCTTGCCACACCCGCCGGGAGCGTCAACGTAGAAGAGTTTTGCTGACAGGGTTTCAAATTCGAGCGCGCTTCTGGTCTTCAGAAACGCGCCATTTCCAAATCGGGATCAGCTATCGGCGGTGATGAGACGGTACCGTGTAGGGAGGCCGAGATCCTGACAATTTGAATTTTGTGTGATTAGCACGTCTTTTATCTCAATCAGCGCGAGATTGTAGCCAGCTTCTGGTGTTTGTACGGTGTGCTTGAAAGCCTCAATTAGCCAATCACGGAGCTTGCATAAATCCAAGGAATTTGCGGGGGTGTTTCCGGCTAAAATAAAGGCAAAAAACTCACGGCAGTGACGCGGCATCTCACTCACAACGACTTCTTCCATTGCTTGTTCCCATTGCTGATCACTTGTTACGATTCCCCGGGAAGCGCCGCCTCACGGAACGTCTCGTAGACCACACCTTCAAATGTTCGCAGATCCTGATAGTTGCGCGCGCCGCGCACGTGGAGAAAAAGAAGCCGCAAGTGGAAGAATTCAAGATTGCGTAGGTTTACAGTCATAAGCCGGGTTACCGTTGCATGTGGCTCGCGTGATCGATTTGACAAATCGATAGGTTTGAGGCATTTCAGTGTACAACAGGTGGCTCGCTTCTTCTGTTGCCGTGTTGATATCGAACCAGGCTTGCAAAGTTGTAAACTTGTGCCGTGCGAGCGCGCCTTCCACTTCGCCATCATGAAAGTAAACGGCTTGCTGCCCTTCAATGTGACAATGATGTCGCAGGGTGGTCCTGGTAGTGCATCGGATAACCGAACATGCCACATGCAGCCTGCACAATATTCTGTATTTATGTGGCAGTCAAACTTCTGAAGAAGGTAAGGATTATATGGAACCACCCAACGGTTATCCACCGTGTGGTCACGCACCGGTTATTCACAGTGTGGTCGCGCACCAAGATGGGGCTCGGTGATATTTGCAGTCTGGAGGTGAGATGACGCGCTACCTGGACGCTTCTTGTCCACGTTTAGAGAGCGCTCGTAAGGTGGCTCCCCCTCGAGAGCTGTTTGAATCATATGGATTGCCAGATTTTGACGGTCATGCGCAGTCATCTCGTCCATTGTTCGGAACTCGCGCATGTAGATGTTTCCCAGACGGAGCTCAAGTATAAGGGTGCGCACCAAGCTCTCCATCTTTTCCTTGTCCGTGCGTAACGTGTATCCCGCCAAGTTTGTACAGCGCATGCGCGTGTACTCCTTGACATCGTAAAAAAATATCTGCCCATACTTGGGAGCTGAACCGTTGGAGGGCCGTGATGTGCTGATGCGATGGTTCGAGCTCTTCGAGCTCCATTCCGGTGCTAACCATTGAGTGGGAGAAATTAAGCTTCCGCATGTTAGTCTTGTAGAAACGCGAGTTGAAGTTGGCTCGGTGAGGGACACCTTCCCTTTACCGCAGCAGCGAGTAAAGCCGAAACCAAGACCTTCCTTCTCTGCCTGGAAGAATAGCGCGCCACAGAACTCGCAAGCCACGCCCATCGAACCTTGATAGCGGATTTCAATTTATCGAGCACTTTGGAATGCCGCGCGCTTCTCATTTCCCGCCAGGTTTGAATCTTGGAGTACGCTCACAGGATCAAAAGGCTACTAAAAAGAAAAAAAATTGCAAGTTTTCAAAAATAAAAACTAAATGACGGACTTACATCTAGTTCCATTGGAACTGGCTCGCCTCCATTTTCCTGTATGCAGTAACCGGGAAAAGGCTGCTGAGTAGAAAAATGAATAAGATCGCAAATCGCAAAATGTGTCTCTTGAAAACTTACATTAAAATCGAATTCATCTTGCTCCGCCACTTCGTGTGGAACCTAGTCTTCAAATGTGAGGAAGGTGTCTGCTGCGGAGATCCACTTGGGATGTTGAACTCGTCTTGGGAGATCCATGGAAGAGTGGCTCGTGATGGCCCTGGGGCTGGGTTGTTTCTATTTCGAATTGATGTGTATCTATTACTTCGTCGTTCAATCCGACCGGTTAATCTTTGCCGTCGAGGCATAGTAGAATATACTATTTAAAATATAAAAATTCTTGCGTTAAAAAACACAACCGACCTATATAAAAAAATCGAGAAGGAGAATACTCACCGCGTCAAACCAAAAACACAAAAAGAAAAATCGGTGTTATGACAAAAACATCAGCAATTTTAATAAATTTTGTCATTGTCACGGTGTAATTCACGGTGTAATAATATTTTGTCATGACATTCTGACGTCGTGATTAATATAAAAGATGTACAGTATAGGAAAAACGTTTCTTGGCTTTTTCATCTATTTGCCGTGCACATTCCTTAATAAAACATATATTCTGCACATATATTAAAAAATACCTTTCACCTGATATGTATATGTTTCATTAAGATACGCGCACGGGAAATAGATTAAAAAGGGAGCATAAACTAAAAATTAAGCGTACTAATATATAAAATTCACAGATCTCTTTTAAATATCCACGGTTTAATTTAAATACATTGAACTGTACAGAGAAATTCATTCAACTTTGCACTATAAATATTATAATAATAAATATCTTTAAAATGTTTTTAGTACGTAATAATAAAGAAAATTCGACGATGCTATAGTTTCTTTTGTGTACGACTACACTTTTGATAATTGTGAATTTGTGTAGGTACACTTTTGATAAATGATTAAAATTTCACACCGTTAACGTATGCTCGAAGCGTTGCTGCACGTCAAAAAATCTTAAACGAGTACTACATTATAACAGTTTTTAACATCTGCAGTGAATTATTTTATTCTTCGAAAAAGTTTTTTTCGGTTTTGTGAAAGTTACCTAAATAAATTTGTTTAGTAATATATTTTGCTCCCAACGCATCTAACTTATATGTATGTTATTTTCTTTACCATTTTGGTTTTGTGAATGATCGAAAGTTTTGAAACGCGATTTTAATTTTTGGCGAAGCTTCTTCATCTCAAAATAAAACTTTCAGCAGTTAGAGTTATTTAATAGAAATTTTACCTGAGTCATGCTGATTATTTCAAACTATAAATTCATAAAGTTGTTGCGTAACCTTCCTACTCGTGAGTCTTATTTTTATATTAAAATATACTTGAAAATAGAAAATTTGGATGCGTCATTAAATACTTGCGATTATAACCGCAGTTAATTATCTTACCAATGTACTTGATATTTTATAAGATAAAAGTACACCCAGCAGCAAACGAAAATCAATACGTTTGTATATGTTTTATTAATGAATGGAACATATGATTTCCGCGGTAACATAACTTTGGTATAAACATAAATTCTTGTATATATGAATAATTTACTTATGTACGGCGTAAATATAGCTTACAACATAAGACAGAAAACTGAAAATTGATACAAGGTAAACCAGTTTCTCTTGAATAATTCAACCAAAACACAAAAGTTGTAATAATAATTAGGTCTACATCACAGTGAATTATGTACGTCTTTATATATAAGACTTCAGCTGTATAGGTCTCACATGTACAAGCACACATCGCGCAGACATTCGCGTGCTTGGTGAGAGCCGAAACACAAGACAAAAACAAATAAAAAATATATAAGATTATATGATAATGAATCTTCTTCTCGCGTCTGTACCCAACACACACGGATACCACTTTCTGTACAAATTGCGCTTTCTGTACAAATTGCGCTTACAGTACTTACGTCTATATATTTATTTATCCGAGTGTATAACTTACCCATATATAAAATAACAAGAAATTTAAACATTATATAATTTTCCATTTTATTAAGTAAGACAATTTTACTTTTAATTTATAAAACAGAAATAAGAAAAATTATGAAATTTCTTAAGGCTTACATACTTTATAAAGAAATGTGAATAAAAAAAGTTGATTTTGTTGTCGTTTTTATAACGTCGATTCGATGTTTAGTGATCACCTTTCATTTCCCCATTTCTGTGATAGATTTTTAAAAATTAGCTGTCAAACGAAAATCTTAATTTATCATAGTGTCCAGAAGTTGAATGCTTGGTATCAGTAAAATGGCCATTCATTTAGAAATCTTAATTTTTCTGTGAAATATTGATAACTATATACGTCTTGCTCTCTCCGTTTCTTCTCAAGGACTGGAACCCTTACCAGTGGAACCTACTATATTTCCAGAGGTGAAGTACACCCATTAAAAATGTAAATGGAACACGTGGTTTTATCTTGCCTTTGCCTTGAATTTGGGTTCGTTTTTGTTTTGTGTTCCTAGAAGATCCATCGATTGCAATACTCATACAATATCAAAAAAAAATTTGGGTACGCTCTGGTCGGCCAATCACTGAAAAAGTCGATGAAATTTTGCAACTGGTGGAGCAAGACCGGTACTAGCGGAGGCACTAAACATCAACCACATGACTCTTTGGAATCATTTGAAAAGAGCAGGCTACAAAAAGAAGCTCGATGTTTGGGTGCCACATGAATTAACGCAAAGAAATTTGATTGACCGGATTACCATCGCAGTGAAATTCTGCTGAAACGCAACAAAATCGAACCGTTTTTGAAGCGAATCTTTACAGGCGATGAAAAATGGGATAAATATGAGAATATCAAGAGCAATCGTTCATGGTGAAAGAATGGTGACACTCTACAAATGACTTCAAAGCCTGGGTTGATGGTAAATAAGGTTATGTTGAGTGTTTGGTGGGATAAGAAGGGAGTTTACATTATGAGCTGCTGCAACGTGGCGAAACCATCAATTCGGTCTTGTACTGTGAACAACTCGACCGTTTGAAAGAAATAATCTAGAAAGAGCGCCCAGATTTGCCAACAGAAAGGGAATTGTGTTCCATCATGACAATGTGCGGCCATACACCTCTTTGATGACTCGGGCACTTGTTTAAACGAACAACCACAGAAGTTCTACACCGATGGAATTATGAAGCTACCCGAAAAATGGGGAAAGGTCATAGATAATAATGGTCAATAGTGTACTTGATTAAATTTTATTTTCGATAAAGTAAAATTTGTACCAAAAAACCGCGGAGACTTTTAATATGGTCCTACACGACGGTCTGCCCAGCTCACGTTCCCGTGCATGGGTGAACAATCCAACGCTTGGTGAATTTTGTTTCACAATGATAGGAAGCGCTGACCGACATCGAAGGATCAAAAAACGACGTCGCTGTGACCGCCTGGCCGAAACAAGCCAGTTATCCCTATGAATGGATTAACAAGATTCCCACTGTCCCTATCTACTATCTACGGCTTGGACAAATGAGCTGCTATTTGACTTTATTTGTTGTCACAGAAATTATTCAGTTTTAGAGCTCTTAAAAGAGTTATTTTGAAATAGTGAAATTTTAAATTTACTGTAGAAGTATCAGAATACAGTAATACACATTGTAATCTAACTCATTATAAAATGGACGAAGCAGTAGGAATGCCCGCCATTTTAATGTGTCCCGTAGCGTTATATGTACTTATATAGCTATGAAAACATATATATTAGTAACCAAAAGGTCAGGAATGGACTACACGAAAATAATATCCACGCTTGCCGCTCGTTGAGACTGATATGATATGGAAATCGAGAGCTTAGAAATGATTGGTGTGAAAATCATAGAAATTGGACAGAAGATTCGGAATAGTCAAGATTCGTAGAGACTTCCTGGTATAACGCCGAAAGGCTAATCAAGAAGTGCACAGGTACAGTGGAGGCACTGTTATGGAATGTACTCAATCAGCATGTGCTATTAATGATCCACCAAATTTTTTTATTTGCAGTAGATGCATTCAACTCTGCGTGCTGTTGTTCCGCTAAAATGGATTTTTGTCCCTCGTGTTTGCATGAACATTATGCTATTGTACATAAAAACAAATTCGAGATTGATAAACCTGCTTTGGTTTGTATGAAACGTAATGACGATCGGAAATATACACATGGGTCCAAAAAAATCGCGCATTGCTTAATTTTCCACAAATGTTCAAAAATATCAAAAAAATACAATATTTGTTTAACTTTTTTAAATGCAGATTCAAAGTGTAGTTCAATAGCAATCCAGTGGTATCTTTTTGTACGTGCCATCAAACTGATTTTTGGGGGTAAACATCTGAGGTACACGTTTTTGTGAATTTGTGTCAGCATGAAAATTAGGGGTAAAAATCGAATTAAAACTGGAAATTAAACAAAAAAAAAAACAGTTTTATTAATAAGAAGAATTCTCTCGCCTGGCCCGAATGATAGCTTCCATTCGATGCTGCATTGATTTCACCAAAGTTTTCACAAAATCTTGAGGTATCGCCTCCCATTCCTATACGATCGCCTGTTGCAGCTCCTGGAGACTCGTTGGAGCAACATCTCTGGCTCGAACCCTTCTTTTCAACTCGTCCCATTATTGATCGATGGGATTGGGGTTCGGGCTTCGAGCTGGCGACTCCTTAACTGGCACATCCACCGTGAAATTTTTCCTTGTCACCACTGGGAATCGAACCCAGGACCTCCGGTCGCTGGAGCAAGCATGCTGACCACTTTGCCACCGGGGCGGCATATAAACACATCCTGCATTCGTCAGAGAACAGGTCCGTTCTCCATTCTTCTTCTGTCCAATTCAAATGTTCTCGAGCGAACTCCACGACGAGCTCGTCCGTGGGCTGCGGCCAATTCCGGCCCGTTTGCTCGTCTGTGTGCAGTCAGATTATCTTCTTGAAGTCGTCTTCTAACTGTCCACCGACTGACTTTGACTTCACGAACTCCTTAGAGCCGCCATCCCAGTTGAACCACGGTTATCACGCTGTGGTGTAGCACGTGGTCGACCAGATCATTGGCGCCATCTGAAGCCAGCCTCGCGGTCTAGATCTAAAAATTTGTATAGGGGTTTCCAATATGTCATGACCTGTCATTTTTCGTTTCAATGTATTCAGTAATGTTTACAATTTCATCATGGTGAGATATACGCAAGAACAACGTTTACAAATTATTCACTTTTATTATAAAAATAATCGTTCTCCAATTGCAACTTATCGTGCGCTTTTGCCATTTTATAATAGTAATAATCGTCCAAGTGTGCTCGCTATTCGTCGAATTGTTGCAAGTTTTGATCGTACATTTTTTTTACATAATGTTCAAGTGCCAATAAAACAAAGAGACGCTCGAAGTAATGCAAATATTGCTCCGTTCAGGCAAGTGTTGCTGAAGACCGCAATTTGTCGATTCCAAGACGTTCTCAAAAATTGGGACTGTCTCAAACCACAACTTGGCGGAAAAGGATTTGGGTTTACATCCGTATAAAATTGGTCTCACTCAAAAACTGAAGCCATTGGACCACGGTAAACGTCGTGAATTTGCTGATTTTGCCTTGGAACAATTTGAAAACGATAACGATTTTTTTTAAGAAAATCATCTTCTCCGATGAGGCTCACTTTCATCTGAGTTTTGCGCTAAATAAACAAAACTGTCGATTCTGGTGCGAAGAAAATTCACAAATTATTCATGAAAAACCATTACATTCACCTAAATTGACAGTTTGGTGTGTTTTTCGGGCTGGTGGAATCATCGGTCCGTATTTTTTCGAAATGAAGCTGGTAACACCGTTACCTTCAACGGAGATCGGTATAGATCGATGTTAATGAACATTTTATGGCCGAAATTGGGAAAAGTTGATCTTGACAACATTTGGTTCCAACAAGACGGGGCTACGTGTCACACAGCAAGTGCACAAAATGAACTATTGCGAGAAAAGTTTAGAGATTCGATTATTTCAAGAAATTGTGATATTGAATTCCAAGAAGTTGTGATTTAACACCATTAGACTCTTTCTTGTGGGGTTATTTGAAGTCATTGGAAATAAACCAAACTCTCTCCAAGCTTTACAAGTCAATATTGAACGTGCTATTCATGACATACGATTTGATTTAGTGGAAAAGGAGCTCGAAAATTGGGTTCATCGAATTCTTTCCTGCAGAACAAGGCGTGGAGGCCATTTGAATGACGCATTATTCAGAACTTAATTGTATCGATTGTACTTCACATTAAATAAAAAACATTTCAATTTCCTTAACAATTAGTGTGTTTTTTATAAAAAGAAATCATATCACTCTTATTGGAAAACCCTATAACTAAATTGATGGTTAGTTCATACAAATCGTTCAAAGATGGCACAAAATAAACCTCATCTAATGTTTTATTAACTGACATATAAACTTGAATTTAACATTCTACGAAACATTTCTAATCTGTAACTGATAAATCAGAACTAAGTTTGCAGTTTGGAACTTGTTTAATTCAGCCTCAGCTTGAACTAATTTAACACTTTTAATACACTTTTAATTCCGAGCTTTCCACGGGTGAGGGCTAATACCGGAATATTGTAATAAAAGCGTATAGTAGAGTTTGATTAGAACTGAGTAGTTCATTTATTTTTTGGCGTTTATATACAATTTTGATAGTTTCTTGTTGTTGTTTTTTACATTACATATGATCATATATCAATTACAATATTTTAATATTTTATAAACTCCAAAAGTGCAGAATTGCATGTAAAAAATTAATTATTTTATTTATAGCTAAATTAAAATTAACATTCTGTAAAACTGCATATTGTTGCAGTTAAATGACCCTGTTCATATTGAACATCTTGCGGCGCGGGTTTGGACGGGACTTGGAAGAACGGATGATTGGTTACGGCGGTTTCTTCGTATGTGGCGAATTATGACAGTTATCCCAACCGCAAGTGCTATCCATAGGATAAGATGTATTGCTGTATAATGATGAATATGATGAAAGTGCTCGTTGGTTGTATTCTCTTCTACCTCTTTCATAAGGGAGATTTGTTCTTCTAAACCCCTTGTATCTGGAGTGGTTAATAGCTCATTTTCCTCATAGTTTTGTTTAGATATCTCTATTGTTAAATCTTTTAAGTGCATCCCCTTTAAGTATGGTGCAATTCCGAAATTCTCGATGGTAGTTTCAAATCTATCAGAGGCCAGTATGCTTAAGTGATTGTCTCTAAGGGCGCATCCCGATTCTAGCTTTATTATTCCCGACCCTGATAATTGCTTTTGGTTTGTAACTGATCCACATACAACCGTCACAGTTGTTTCCTTTGTCATTACGAATACCCATTGATTTGGTGCGTATAGTTTTATCCAAAGGTTTGAAGTAACATTTTGGTATTTTATCTCACATATGTCTTGTAAATTGGACCTGTGTTGCAATATTGCGATTTCACAGTTGGTTCCTTCCCAGACACCTGACAGTATTGTTGGTATCTCGCATAATAGATGATCATCATTGATAATGTTGCATTTAGATATATCTCTGGCTGATAGTTGCGTAAAATGTTCATTTTGAATATCAACGGCGATAAATTCAGTTGTTGGCACTATATGTGCACGCCTTTCAGTTACTAATATATTAGGTACAGCTACTACTGAATAAATGTTATAGGACCAAACATATGATAAGGGAATTGAAATTTCGATTATCACATATGCTTTTGTCACTCTAGTCCTGGTTGTCATACTTTTAAATAAGTGGTCTAACTTGCGCAATCCGTGACCCGGAATTGTAATGGAGACTGGTATTTGTTTTCTTATAGATGCTATTTGTTCTTCAAGTTGTGATGGGCTCAATAAAAGTGGGTGTAAAATGTTTAGATGTGCATTGTGAATAACCTCTAGTATCGCCTCCTGGACATCCCGTAAACTTCCCGTGGCAACGACTAGTTCAAGGGATGTCATTAAAATAGTTAATACTTGTTGTTCCGTTACACGTGTGTTATTTATGTTTTTTTCTAAGTGCTGCAACCTCCTCTGAATGTTATTAATAGCCTGTACTGTGGCATTTTGGCTGTGCTTGAATAGTTTTACAGAGTTATCAATCATGGAGGTTTGATTCTTTATTAGCAGTAATAAATGATCTTCATTGGTTTCTATAGTTTGAAAATGTTCTTCATATTGATCTGCTTCTCTCTGCGTTAATATTCCAAACATGTCACCTAACACTAAACCTGTAGTGTCACCAATCCCCCGTTTCGCTCTGGTTACTTCTTTATTGGATGACATCAGTAATTGATTGCCTTCATCTATTCTACTCATTTGAGATCGTAATTGCTGGATTACTAGTTGACAGTTAAACCTCTCCATATCTATTACCGAATGTACTGTTTTACACATAGTTGCAAGTTCATCTATTAAGCGGTATGCTTGAGTTGTTTCTTCCCAATACGTATTTAAATTATACCGCACAACCAAAGTCCATCTCATGGCAACTAGCTCCATCTTACTGATTTCCTCAAGATATATGCCAGTAGAATGTTTGAAGTTCTCAATCTGCATCAGTTCTTTGGCGCTGGTGGTAGAAAAACAAATGCTCATCAGGGCCAATAATGCCAGATGAAGCTTGATTCCCCCTTTCGCCTGTCTTCCTGGTTGGCGTCTAACTGGGTCATTGGTGTTAGGTGTTGCTAGTTTTGCATCTGGAGTCTTATTTGCGTTAATTATTTGTTGTGACCATGAATTGTCTTCTTCGCTTGGTAGCTTGCACAACTTAGTGATAGGTCGTTTATAGATATTCTGGCTGCATTTTATGGACGCAATACGAACCAAGCCATCTGAGCCAGTATGCACCTCCTGTACTCTCCCCATTTTCCAACGTGACGGCGGCAGTGATTCTTCCTTCAGTAGAACGACATCCCCTACAACTAGATTGGGCTGACGTTCCCTCCATTTAGTACGTTGTTGTAACTGGTGCAGGTAGTCTCTAGACCATCTTTTCCAAAAGTCATCTACAATCTTTTGTACTAAATGCCAACGTGTTCTTAGCGTGCAAGTAACATCATTACTTTCTGGGACTACCTTTATTGGTCCGCCTATTAGAAAATGCGCAGGTGTTAAAGATTCTAAATTTTCCGGATGGTCATACAAGGTAGTCAATGGTCGAGAGTTTAAGCATGCCTCTATTTGAGTCATTAATGTTGTTGCTTCTTCAAATGTCAATGCGGTCTCACCTATGACTTTCTTCATGTGAGTCTTTACTGACTTTACCCCTGCCTCCCATATGCCACCAAAGTGTGGTGCAGCAGGTGGTATGAAGTGCCAGGTAGTTTCATCTTGTTGAAATACCCTTGCAATTTCTGGTTCTAGAGCTGCAATCTTCGTGCGTTGTTGTTTCAGTACTCGTTCTGCACCAACAAAGTTGGTACCATTATCCGAATAGATTTCTCTACACAACCCCCTGCGAGATGTGAACCTGCGGTAAGCTGCTATAAATGCATCTGTTGTTAATCCGCTGACTACTTCTACATGTAAGGCCTTGGTGGTCAGGCAGACAAATACCGCAATGTATCCTTTGTACGTGGTTTGACCTCTTCCTATCTTGTTCCTCAGTTGAATCGGCCCGGCATAATCAATACCCACCTTGCTGAATGGCCGTGATGGAGTTACTCTGCAGGACGGTAAATCACCCATTAGTTGGTTGAGGGTTACTTGTTTAAATCTTATACATGTAACACATTTCTGTATAATATGACGTGTCAGATTTCTACCATTAATTATCCAAAATTTATTGCGAACATTTGCCAATGTAAGTTGTATGCCCCCATGAAGTGTTGTAGTAGTATGAGCATCTTCAATTATTCGCTTGCTGATTGAGCTTTCCTTCGGTAATATAATTGGTTGCTTTTGATTCATTGGTAGTTGCGAATTTTGTAAACGTCCGTGTAATCGTAATATCCCATCCTTGCTCATGACTGGATTTAACGCAGATAGTTTGGATTTTTTATTTAATAAAATCCCACTCATCAATGCCTGAAGTTCTTTACGGAAGTATCGGTGTTGTTCAATCCTAATTATTTGGACTTCCGCGAGTTTCAGTTCTGGTACTGTCACTTCTTTCGACTGTCGCCGTTGTTTATGAACATGCACGTTTATGAACCTTTGGCAGTACACCAATATACGCTTCAACTTATGAATGTTTGAAATTTTATCAATTAATTCATGTAGCGCGTTTGCTTTAGATTCAGCGGTTATTGTAAGACAAGTGATATCCGCTGCGCTGTCCTGGTTGTGATCACCTTGTATTTGTGGACCCTTGTGCGAAGGTGATGATGGCCATGCATCAGAATTTTCCTGCAAAAATGTTGGTCCCGTCCACCAGATCGAGCCTTGTGAGGTGATGGTAGCCGCTGCCAATCCTCTTGTTGCTAAATCAGCTGGGTTTAGATTTGTTGGTACGTAATTCCATTGTAGCTGAGGTAAATTATCTTTAATCTGAGATACCCGATTGGCTACAAAGGTTTCTAACTTCG
This sequence comes from Nephrotoma flavescens, assembly GCA_932526605.1. Classification (NCBI taxonomy): domain Eukaryota; kingdom Metazoa; phylum Arthropoda; class Insecta; order Diptera; family Tipulidae; genus Nephrotoma; species Nephrotoma flavescens. The sequence continues at coordinate 124,678,143 of OW052221.1, read as the reverse complement.
GAATATCAGCTCTTATCCAGCTTAAAACTATGGTGGAATCCGTCCAAGCGAACATCTTTACATCCTGCATGTTCATGGTATTTTTAGCGTATCTTAGAAGCCTAGATAACAGATGCGCTGCGTTTAGTTCCAGCTTCGGAACTGTCAGTTTTGTTTTGATTGGAGCAACTCTGGTTTTTGCTACTAGCAAACTGGTTGTAACTTGCTCGAACGTATTTGTGGTTCTTAAATAGACCACCGCTGCATATGCTTGTTGCGAAGCATCTGCAAATCCATGTAACTCTGATTTTTGTGTTGACGTTGTTTTAACCCATCTTGGTACCTTTATTTTGCTTAATTCATCTAATTCGTTCTTATACTTTTTCCATTTTGCTTCAATAGCTTCTGGTAGCTTGTCATCCCACTGTGTACCAGCTCTCCAAGTGTCTTGCATTAACAGCTTTGCTGTTATCGTTATTGGTGATAACCAGCCGACAGGATCAAATAATTTTGAAGAGTCGGACAACAGTAGCCGTTTCGTTGGTTCTTCTGTTGAAAGATTTAGCCTGGTCAGGTCAAATTCAAATGTATCATCCTCAGGACTATAGAGAATCCCTAGTGTTTTTATTATGTGGTTGATTTTTAAATTAATCATTCCTTTTGCTCGTAGGTGGTCAGGAACATTAGTCATGACTTCAGCTGAATTCGACGCCCATTTGTGCAATGGAAATCCTCCGCTCCGTGCAAGTCTTGTCATCTGTTGTTGAATGGTTACGACCTCCTCAACGCTGTCACCCCCAGTCAGTAGATCATCCACGTAAAAATCTCTTTCCATGATCCTTGCAGCTGTCGGATAGTTGTTCTTTTCATCTTCTGCCAATTGCATTAATGTTCTTACAGCAAGAAACGTCGCTGCCGTTGTTCCATAGGTAACCGTTTTTAGTTTGTATTCTCCTATTGTTTGTGATGGATTTTTTCGCCACAATATGCGTTGTAAGTTCTGGTGACCATGATGCATCCAGATTTGCCGGAACATCTTTTCCGCATCTGCTGTTAGCACGAATTTGTGTGTTCGCCACCTCAAGATGATGTCAATTAGGTCACCTTGAATTTTGGGGCCGTTCATCATTATGTCATTTAACGATAATCCCGAAGTAGTTTTGCTCGATGCATCGAATACTACTCTTAGCTTTGTGGTAGTACTTTCGTGGTTGATCACTCCATGATGTGGTATATAGTATACTGGATTCTCATCTGGATCATCTTTTGCCAATTGCATATGCCCCTGCGCTAGATAGTCTTCCATAAATTCGTGATATAATTTAGCGAATGGTTTATCTTTTAGAAATTTTCTTTCGATTTGCAGTAATCGTGCTACTGCTTTTTTTCTGGATTCTCCTAGCATAGACGGTTCTACTTTGAACGGTAAGTGTACCATGTATTTCCCATCTGGTAGTCGCGTTGTGCTTTCTGCATATAGCTTTTCAGCGATTGCTTCCTCCTGGGTATGTGTTTTTTCTTGCGGAATGGCATCATTTTCAATTAATAAGTCTAGTTGTTGCTTAATTGTTTTGGTTGTGACCATTGACAACATTTTATCTTCTTGGTTATTGCCTGTGCTGCCCATTATGATCCAACCAAGCTCAGTTTCTTGGGCAATTGGATCTTGTGGGTGTCCTCTAATGATGTTACTGTTTACAATTAGAGGATAGTAGTCAACACCGATTATTACGTCAATGCTATTGGACTTGTTGTATTGTGGATCTGCAAGTTGTAAATGCTGCAAATGTGCCCATTTGTTGGTATCAAAGTCGATGTCTGGAATATTATCCGTTAATTTTTTGAACACCATTGCTTCAAACTTAATTTCAAACGAACTCTGAAGCCTTGAAGATAAAGTTAGTTCGACCTTATGACTGCACACTCCGGCTTCCTTTCCTCCCATTCCTGAGATTTTAGTGTTGACTTGTTTCTGCGTAGCCTTAAGAAGATTTGCTGCCTTTGCGGATATGAATGACGCCTGAGAGCCTGGGTCAATTAATGCTCTAAAGAGCATGCATTTTCCCTCGCTTGTTGTTAATGCGATTAGAGCTGTAGGTAATATCGCAGGACCTAATTGTGTTGTTAAATAACTTTTAGATACTCGCTGCATGTCTGCGTTTGAATCGATGTGCAGTCCTGTGTTATGCTTTCCATTGCATATGTTACATTGGTTTTTCTGCCTGCATACATATGTTTCATGTTCTGCTGATAAACAGTTTCTGCATAATTTATGAAGCATTGCCATTTGCGATCTTTCACTGGAATTTAATTTCCTAAATCCTCCACAATCATTAATTTTATGTCCCCCTCGGCAGTAGACACAGATATTTGTTGTTGTTAAGAAGGTCCTTTTAACTATTTGAGCTTTGTTTTCACGTGAGGCGGTTGTTGGTAGGATTAATGGCTTTTGGTTGCCATTGGCCTCTAATGATTTGAACCTTCCTTCCAAAAATTTTAAAAATTCCGTTGTTGTTTGGAATTCCCTTGGATCTTCTAAGGAGATCTCATAGAGTCGCCTTGACTCATTGTCTAGTTTTTTAGTTAATATGAAGATTATTATTGAGTTCCACGATTCAATGCTTACCCCTGCGTTACGTATTCCGTACAAACATTCAATTGTTGTATCGTGAAGATTTCTCAGTGCCGCTGCAGACTCGATGTTTATATTTACTTGACTGAGTAACGTATTTAAATATGTTGAAATCAGTAGTCTCCTGTTGTTATATCTGCTATTCAAAATTTCCCAGGCGGCTTGGTAATTTTCTTCTGTTGGTTGTAGGTGGTTGATTAATTTGGCCGCAGCACCCTCTAACTGACCCTTTAGATAGTTAATTTTATGGGTATCACTGATCTGTCTATTCTCATGGATGAGTTTGGTGAATGTGTCACGAAATCCAGTCCACTTCTGGTAATCTCCAGCAAATATTGGGATTTGAATTCGTGGTAGCCGAATGTCCGTTGTTTGGTTTGTTGGTATAATTTTATCGGTTTCATCTATCCTCGTTGTTATTTGAAGGATTACTGATTGACACTTGCTATCAATGTTCTCAAAGTACTGTTCTGTGAAGTACTTTATACGTTGTTCTTCCTCATCAGTAACGAGCATGCAAATTTCCTCATGGAGTTCAGCTATTTGTTCCATGAGTTTTTGCATCACTCCAAGTGACAGTTTCATTGCCGGTTTTGGCCCAGTCACGACAAGGTCTTCGGCCTCATCAATCTTCCTGTAGAGACTCCTCATCCGAATCGTCTGTCGTTTTATTAATTGCTGCAACTCTGGATTCATTGTTTCCAAACCTGCATCTTTGTTGTTACTGGTGTTCGACTCTGATTGGCTTCTACTGCGATGCTCTGGGACCGGTGTAAGTGGTGGGCCGTTGTTTAGTTTTGCACGCATTATAGTAATAAATTCATTATATTTTCCCACTACACTTGTTACCGTTTTAAAGTACGGGTGCTCTAAGTTGACATCTTTCAGCTTCCTTATTTGCTCATCTGTTTCTAGAAACTTTGTATAAAGCTCCTTTAATTGTTGGATTCGGTTGGTGAGGTAAGTTTTTGTTTTCCTCTCTGGGCCATCCTTCTTATAATTAATACATATTTTATCAATCTGAGTCGCAAGCTGTTCTTGATTGAATGCAAGGGTTTCCATTTTTGAATTTAGGCAGTTCTCGTTCGCCAGTTGATTAATTATCGCGTGTTACTTGTTCTAATGTAGAATACGCGTTTGTTTTTGCCTGTTCTTAATGGCTCGAAGGACCACTGTTTAATTCAGCCTCAGCTTGAACTAATTTAACACTTTTAATACACTTTTAATTCCGAGCTTTCCACGGGTGAGGGCTAATACCGGAATATTGTAATAAAAGCGTATAGTAGAGTTTGATTAGAACTGAGTAGTTCATTTATTTTTTGGCGTTTATATACAATTTTGATAGTTTCTTGTTGTTGTTTTTTACATTACATATGATCATATATCAATTACAATATTTTAATATTTTATAAACTCCAAAAGTGCAGAATTGCATGTAAAAAATTAATTATTTTATTTATAGCTAAATTAAAATTAACATTCTGTAAAACTGCATATTGTTGCAGTTAAATGACCCTGTTCATATTGAACAGAACTAAATATCGGGTAGATTTTCGTTTATAAATATTAGAGACATCTAACAATACATGGGTGAACTAACGATCAATTTAGTTAGTCGGAAATTTAGACAAAAAAAATCGGCGTCAAGCACACAACGTAAGTTTTCTAACTATATTAATAATATCAGTATCGAAGCCATGCACATATAAACATTGTAATTGTGCATGATTAAGTAAAACTAGTAGAATGGCGTTCAATAGTCTATGTATGAGTGTTTAAAGAAACGTTTATGTTATTTAAATTTTGTTAATTGTTAAGTTGATACCCTTTAGCAGCTAAGGGAAGATAAAAGTTGCATCGTAGGTCCTTTGTGGTCGTTGCAGTCGTGAGCATTAAAGATCTGCATTGCTGCCACTTACATTTTCGCCGTATATTATTGAATATTCCATGCATAACAGTATCTGCGGTTTTTTTTCGGCGAGCCAACGCCCAACAAATTATTATTATACGGTTTTGGCGAGCAACGCGGGCCGATCAAGGTCAAACATTTTTTTTTTGCATACTGGATTGGTGAGCCAGCGAATTATTGACGTCCTATCGAGGCGAAATTAACAAAGGCGAGTCAACGCCCAACCCAGCAACCAACGTTATAGGAGGGGAGCGGGCCCAATCGAGAGACCAAAGGTACCATTTTTGTTTTATTTTTATTTTATTTTTGTATTTTTATTATATCGAGGCGAGATGCAGTTTTATTTGTTTTGTTGACAAAACGCCTAACAGTATTTGCGGCGGCCAGTCGAGGTCAAATTTATTTACGGCGATCAATTCCATTCTGCATTCAGGTTCTGATTCGTTACATTTGCATATATTTTTTATATTATTTTTATAATAAAATGACCTATTAAAGTTTATACCAATGGCTCATGGCCGGAGAGATTTCTCCGGGTGAAGAGAGGCCTGTAGAAAAGACGTCCCTACTCTGTTATGCTGCTTGTTTATTGTTGTTGTCCATCAGCCTTCCGGGGTCGATGTGTCATTCGGGGGGTCTCTTCAGCAGACGCGGCACTGGTCACTCGGGAAGATCCGGTCTTCACCGAATGGACACACTCGGTTATTATTAGATTTATCTGACGTTCCTCAAATTTCGTCCAACGAATTCTGGTGTCCCTAATTTAATTTCAGCTTTTCTTTAATTTGTTTTTTAATTTTGATTCTGTTCCAGGAGCACACAAGCCTGAACTTCTCCACGACCTAACACCTTGAGATCTAAGTTAAATCTGCGGGTTGGCTGCAAACCATCCGTAACAAAATTTTGGAGATTTTTGAAAGAAACTGAAGAAATAAAAAAACCGCTGACCGTCGTTTATTGAATTCTGTGGTAAAAAAGCCGATAATCCATTAACAATCTGCAATTTCTTTGCCGATTACTTCAGTAGAGTTTTTGTTAAGGATATCTCACAAATCCCAATGATACCAGTTTCTAATAAACAAAAAATTGTTTTTTCTGAGTTTGATTATTTCAGGCATTAATGAATATGGACGCGTGAAAGGGTGCAGGGTCTGTTGCTGTACCAGCGCCTCTGTTAAAGCTTTGAGCAGTTGGTTTTGATGCTCCCATATGCTAAGTGTTTAACACGAGTCTCAGTCAAGGCGTTTTCTCTGATGTTTGGAAAATATCAAATGTAACTATCGTGGCATTGCTATCCTGTCCTGCATTCCAATACTCTTCGACTTAATGGTCAACAACGTAATCTTCTTCGTTTCTAAGCAATGTATTAGCAAACGTCAGCATGCATTCTTTCCGGGCCGCTCAACGGTCGCTAATTTCGCAGTTTTTCAGAAAAAGTTAATCAATTCCATTGCTTCAAAAATTCAAGTTTATACCGAATTCGATGAAGCTTTCTATAAACTCAATCACCGGCTATTGTCGAATCCGCTTGACGTACTGGTGTGCCTCAAGGTGCCACTTGGGCACACTGTTATTTTTATTATTTATTAACGACGTTATGGACTGTTCGCTGATTGTATTTTATTTGCACATGACCTGAACATATTTGCTAACGTTTCATGAGAATTAGACCGTGTTCTATTCCAGCGGGGCTTGAACATGTTTTGCGATTGGTGTGTTACAAATTATATGTTTTTGAGTACGGTTAAATGCCAAGTAATCACATATTGTTAATGTACGTCTCCAATAGTCTTTGTTTACTATTTAAAGGCCTGTATTTTGAACATAGTTAATATATGATTAACGATTTGGGGGCTATTTTTAGATCTTAGATCTTATTTTTAGATTTAACGTTTTCGCACATCGATCTTTAATAAGTCCTATTTCGCACATCGATCTTTAATAAGTCCTATTTAATGTTGTTATTTAATAAACGAAATTGAGTACGCAAGTGCCATATGGTCCCCGTTCTATGACTGTCACTCTAAGAGAATTGAGAGTATACAAAAGCAGTTTCTGTAGTTTGTTCTTAAAAAATTGCCTTCTTTACAGCATGACGATTACAGTATCTTTGTGGTAAAGCTCATTGTGCTGAAGGAGTGAAATTTAGAGCGCACGTGAGTTTCTTCATAGTCAAACTGTCTACAGTAACTACAGCTACAATGGTCCTACAACGCGCATCCAACGAGATCTCAACACCGTTGCTGAGTATTTTGATTTTCACACTTCTCGCACTGTTTTTAAGAGGGCAATCGCTACTCTGAAGTTTTGGGTTGGTGTCGCGATTGTTGTTTCTGCTCATCTTAATAAATAAATGAATGTAATTAGAAATTATAATTTATAATTATTAATTGTTTGATTTTAGTGCCATTTTTTGTTTTTATTTTGTTAGAACTTTAATTTTAAATTTATATGGCTTATTTTATTTTTGTTATTTATTTTATATGTATGGCAAATAAATAAATAAACTAATAAAGGCACTGATCTCGTTTTTCCAGAAGGTAAATTTTAGATTCAATACAAAATAATGTTTTTTATTTAAGATATAAATTTTCTAGTTTTATTCGCACTACACAATCCATCTTGCTCAGGAATTGAACTTAATAAACATATTTTATTAAACGCTTGTTTTTTATTTCGCAGAATTAGATTTTTGAATAATTTAATTAAAAAATTCGTTCAAAAAGTTTAAAAAATCACTCGATCGATTTCGACTTGTTAGGTCATCATCAGGAGTATCTGGTTGGATTTTATTAATTTTCACGGTGCCACGTACCTACCACACGCAACAAAGCAATACAATCGAAAACTCTTGAGATTTTCTTCGAAGCATCCACACCCCAAAACAACAAAAACTTATCTCGATTCTCAACAATAACTTTTCAAAAAAAAAGAATTTTCGTTCGCCACAAATTAAATTTCAACAATATCTTTATTATTTTCCCTTTGATACACTAAAATTGTTCGTAACCAAGTTACAACAACAACAAAAAATTCCAATCAAAAATGGAGATTGACTCCCTCTCAAAATTATAAACCAAAAACGTTTTATATATTTTCTTTATAACACAAAAATTAAAAGCTGACGATATTTTAATGTCAATCCAAAACGGGACTCCACTTTATAAAATCCCAAACAAGACTAAAAAAAATTTTACTCGACAAAAAACTCGAGCACCACATAATGACGCACAACACGTCATCGAAGAATATCTCACCTTCTCTGTTTCTCGTTTGCATCAATTCGCATTGATGACAACGAGAAGCATATAAGAAGAAATATTCTTCGATGGCGCATTATTTCACACACTCGATGCACATTGGTCTCGCTCTGTTGTCATTTCTTCTTACCGTCGTGCCATCATACGAAGATGTACAAAACAAAAACCGTCGCGAGTGCGTTCAGAACACACAAACAAACAATACCCAATTTGATTGAGCAAAGACCCAAACCGAGGGGAACATAAAATACATGAAATGGTGGTTGCGACCGCATAGTCGTAACACGTAACACTTTTATAAATCTTAATAAGTTATTTGTTATAAATTTATAATAATACAATACGATTTTTAAAAAAAACTAGTTGATCGATATTTTAATGCTTTGCTTGGAATAACACGGTTTTCTGCCTTGGGCGATTTGATCTTCTCAGTTTCTCAGTGGTGTTTCGTATTGTAAAGTGGGATTTTCATTGTGTTGTGTTCTTCAAAATGTTTCTTTGACGACTTTTTCGATGTCACGATCGATTTTTGACCACCAGCAATGTCGGTGAGCCAATTCCTTTATACAAGTGGCACACCAATGTCCATCATGTAGTAGCTTCAGTGTTTCCCTCTGTAGGCTGTAGAAGGGACGACAATTCGGAGATGTTTTGTCTGTAAGAAAAGATTATCATTAAACTTGTTCAAGCTATGACGATGCTTAAAATAATCTGAGTAAGACGATTCAGAGAGATTTAATTTTTCAGGCCACCCATTTATCACGGATGTTCATCCGGTCCGCAAAGTAAACAAGATAGTGTGTCGGTGTTGCCGGGGTATTTCGTAAAAATACGTTATCGTGAATGTGTAGCTCATTAAGATGATTTCCCACCGTTGAATACGGTTGATTGAGTGAACCGGTAATTTTTTGCTAGGGTTAAATAACGAGACCAATGGCTTATGGTCGGTAACTAATTCAAATTTGCGACTTTGCAGGTATATTGATCGAATTTTGTAATGCCGTAGATAATCGACAATGCCTCTTTTTCGATTTCCGAAAACACTTGTTGTGCGCTGTTGAGCATGTTTGAAGCAAACGCAATTGGGTGTTCAGTCCCGTCATGGTAACGGCGATAAATTACAGCACCGATACCGTACGATGCATCCGTTGGATAATCGTTGCAGAAATAGTAGATTAGGCGGTGCAGCTACCTCAGAAAAATTATTGATAAAAAGATTATAATAGTTCATTTTACCAATAAAATATCCCACCTCTTTCACGTTTCTCGATCGTCGTACATTTTTTATCGCTTCTACGAATTCCGTTTCGATCCAAGAAATGGCCCAAGTATTCGATTTCAGGCTTCGCAAATTTGCATTTGTTAGTTGTAGTTTGAATCTGTTGGATTCTAATCGTGATATAACACCGGATATCACGATTAGAATCCGCCAATTACGCCGGACATAACGAGATCGTCTAAATATATTACAGACAATTCTAAATCAGATGTGATTTGCTCCATCGGCATTGAAAAATGCCTGGTGCGCTAGATATTCCGAAATGCATGCTTTGATATTCGTATAATCCGAACAGAGTATTTATTACAAGAGATTGTTTGGATTCATCAGTAAGTTCGAGTTGTAGATATGTAGGCATCTTTCAAACCTACTTTTGTAAAAAATTGACCACCTTGTAATTCGTAAAATAGCACTTCGATTCTAAAATTTATTTAAAATTTTTTACCGCTGTTCTTATGGCGAACGGTAAAACTAATGGCTTGAAAAATTTGGGCTTTGCGTTTTTTCTCAAACCAGGGTTGACGAATCAAATAGTTTTGGATGACAAATACCAATTTAACGTGAATTTCAGGTGACATCCCTATTTGTTCGTTATCATGGACAACCTGGAAACCCAATGCTTGAACCCAGTTTATGCCAAGAATATCCGTAGCATCGTTTGAATTTACGACGATCACAGGTCAGACGAGCTTTTTATTACGATATGATACTTCAACATCGACTGTTCCCTTTATTGTAATGTGTAGACTATGCTTCAAATCGAGTCGCTGATGATTGACATGCGGGAGAATTGATTGCATTGTAGGTATTTAAACCGATCTTTGATGACGATGCCCCAGTGTCCAGTTGCGACTTCGAACCGGTTCCGAATTAATGTGAACCACAATCCACATTTTCTTTTTCATAGCACTGTTGTTGATTTGAAAAATTGTTGAAATATCAATTTCATTCACCATATGCGTTGTTTGAGGATTGCGATTGTTACATTGTGGTGAGTACGATCTGCTGCGGAACTTAGAGCGTGGTCGAAAATTTGAACGACCTTAACGATGACGGACAATTTGGAATCAATTTGACATCGCGGACATGAATTCAACTATTTACGAGAACGACGATCTCTTCTTGGATGATGATTATTTGGAGCACATCCTCAAGCGTTGAATTTGTTTTCTGTAGACACATGTTTTGTACCTGCTCGTGAGGTGTTAAAATAACGATAAACATCGCGGATTAGAAAATTTACAAATGATTGAGCGCAACCGCTTTTTGTGTTGTTGCGCAACCACACACTCAGAATAAGTTTGGTTTTGTTTCATACCTGAAACACACAACTTGCGACCCCAAAATGGGTCGTGAGGCCAGCCGTAAGTTCTGAAAAAGCCTTACTTAGCACACTATTAAACAGTTTGTTTAATATATCCAGCAAGTACGATCCGGCGTTCGACAGAAAAGATATCCTTTCTTATCGTCGTCCTCCACGCCATTTGCCAAAAATTGCTGATTGAGCTGCATCAATTACATGTCCCATCAAGATTTCCCGTGCCGGAAAAAGTTGCAGCACGTGTTTTATTGTCGTAGCTAACGCCAACCGTTCCAACATTTTATTTTGGCTTGTTAGTAACTGGAGGATAGCCGATTCCTTGGAGTCCTTTCCAGTGTTACTGCCCATCCTTGCATTGCATCTTCGTCGCCGCTTTTATAATTCTTAACCAAATAAAACAAAAATCATTCTTCGTTCTTTTATTCCGACAGTAACCCAGGGTTTTGAAGCAAACTTGATGAAACTGATAATGTTGATGTTGGAGGTACATATACATTTCACATTTGTTGGCCAAGAGACCGAAGTTGCAAAACTTGAAACTTTAACCTAATTTCGCTTTCGAATGAGTTTTTATCAAGATCGGTCAACAATCCTACTTCTAAAGAAATGGCCTAACTTCATCCTTCAATCTTATTACCCAATTAAACTTAAAGCCTAACATTTCTTAAGCCCCATGATTACCAAAACTTACTATAAATGTTAATGAATCGCCATTCAGAATGATTTTTAATTTTTAAGTTAAGTTTATGTTACCAAAGTGAATCGGTTAGTAAATGTAAACAATTTTTAAACGCATTTAAATAATTAATTTGTTGGTTCCCCACTCCGTTGTTAATACGGAAACGCTTGCGATCCAAAATTGAAATTATGGAATCTTAGATAAATCTCGTTTTGTTGTTAGAAAATTCTATGTGAAACCGGTCAACTTATGAACAACGATATATTGCTCTGTTCAGTTTTGAATATTATTCACAGTATACAGTTATTTCATTATTGTATTAAAATTAAATAATTATTCGGCCTTCAACATTTTACATAAATAATTTTATTCTAAAATTATGGGAATTTTTCTGGAAATTTTATTTAAACACGTTTCTTTGAATATAATTCTTTACATATACTTGTGTAAAATTTAATAAACATTAAATACCCTTAAGCCGTATGAGGAAGCATAGTTCACAGTGGTAATGATAAGGCCTTGACTAGTATGAATGAAATGCAGAATTCGTTTAAATGGTATTAAGTAAATTAAGTTTAAAGTTGCTTGCCTTAGACAACAAGTCGATCATTATAGGTATAAATCATAAATGTCCGCATAAAGGGTCAATGCTATACGACAGTATTATGACTCATAATACTCTAAACATCTTCAAATATTAATTACACCAGCTTAAATATTTTTGATTTAATCTGATCAACCTTCGAACTTAAATAAATTAGAAATCGCACGAAACTTTGCATAATACACTTTGAACGCGCGCAAAATGTTTACGATCGAAAAATCATTATCTCAAACTTCTTTCTTATGCGATCATTTTGATTCATATGACGTCATTAAATACATCGTACCACAAAATTTATCCAATTTCGCTTTTTGCTATACACAATCTTAACGTCTTTTGTACCATATAGCAAAGATCATAGGTAGCATAAATTAATTTCCCCTTTATATGTAATATCGCTTAAATATTTGTATTATAAAATATGTCTACACATGATCGCGATCCCCTCCAAAAAATAACAATATGTGTTTACTATACTAGCCATCTCGCTCACACTACCTTAACGCTATTATTTGCTATACACTCAACTAGTTTATTAAATAATTTTGCAATATTTGAAATTTAAAAACAATTTATTCAAAATTTTTCAGTGATCGCGCATTTACGATCGGTGTAAGATCGAACAATAAAACCAAATTTTTTTGTTACGCTAAGTGTTTTATATTTTTGTTTGTGTGGTAATAAAATTAATAAAAGTGCGAGTGAAGAAATCATAAATACAAAAATTTCGAAATCTATATGGTTTTTGAGTTCTTAAATCGATATATGCATTTTTTGTGTTGAGTGAAATTTAAGTGATTTTCCTTAAGTGAAAAGTGCTTGTTAAGGAATTTACCGTATACAACCATTGTATTGGATTAATTCGCAGCCTTTGTTCGAGAACCGAGACAATAAGAAAAGTAATTTTTTTTTTATTATATTGTTTATGTATTTAATGGAAATATTGAAAATCCTTGAATATACAAGAAATGTCGACGGCATATGGATGGATTCTCCTTGAATTCGCTAATAATTTTTTTGATAATTATACCTGTATTGCTGCCCTTTATAGTTTTAATGGCGTATACATATTGTGTGTAATATACCAAAAATGCTTATTATGTGCATTTAACATTATGCACATTAACACAGTGTAACATAATTTTATTTTATGTTTTCTTTTTAACATATAATTAATGTCTGAATATACGTATAGTGAATTCATTAATTCAGCATAAAATAAAATCGTAAAATTTCACTTCGTGTGCGCTTGAAGAAATTTTAGTTTTGGTTAAAAATTAACTAAAGCGTTTCCAAAATTAAAATTGTGTGTGTTTAGTCATTTATCTTGTGTAACTGAATAGAAATTTTTATTCATCAGTTTGTAATACAAAATTACCATAATTCGAGTATACGAGTTTACAGTTGAATAGTGAGATTATATACTTAACATGGATTGAATTTTAGCTTTGTTTATATTTATTTCAATTATGTAAGTTGATGCGGTTCAATTTTGCTTTTTGCGTGTGTACAGTTGTGAAACTTGCAAAAATTTTGCGATATATACATACAATACAATAAAAACCAGAAACTGTTAATAGAAGCGTGCACGAAATATTTTGTAACTGGCACTTTCCATAAAGATTAAATTTAATTACACGGTTTAAGCAGGTTAAAAAACCAGCGTACTTCTAAAAATTGATCGCCTGTTTGAATGTTCTTGACATTTTCTACACACATTGAGAGAAACCAGGGTATAAACAACAAATAAATTTCACGCACATACTTCAAACTCGGCATTCAATTAAATTAATTTACCGCATCATTAACTCCTAAATACATCCAAGGTTTGCGGATATTCCATGCAAGTTATCGTGATAATTTTTTTTATTTATAAGTATTTATTTTAGTTGAGTAAAGTGTACAATGAAAATCATAAAATATTTAACATTTAATTGACGTCCCTTTAACTGAGGGATTAAAGGTTGATTAATTCAACTTTAAACATTTTAATTCAGAATATATATATATATATATATATATATATATATATATATATATATATATATATATATATATATATATATATATATATATATATATATATATATATACATATATATATATATATATATATATATATATATATATATATATATATATATATATATACATATATATATAACTTATATATAACTTCGAAACTGCTTTAATGTAATCTTACAAAAGTGCGAATGACTAATCGAATCTTTAAATAAACTGCGGAAGAGTTCCTCTTCAAACCCATTTTTATAATTAGAATTGAAATATTTTAACCAAAAATTATGATGCGAAATAATGAAGTCACCTTAACCCTATTGTCACGAGTTTCGGTTAAATGAACAATATTAATATGCAATATTTATTTATTCAGTAACTAATTCAATTAGTCTTAGCCTCAGTTGTTTAAATATTTTATTTATTATTTGCTTGGTACATTCATATAGTACTGAATAGTATAAAGACATTTGGTATTTTCAGTTAGGTATCATCATTTATGCCTGGGACGTACCTGTTTAGCAATTTTGTTTTGCGGTACGCAGTTTAGCTAGTGAAATCATCACTTTTCGCATTAGAACAGACATGTCTCTATGTTTACTTAATTTTTATCTGCAGGTACCATCAAAGTAAGCTAAATTTTTGACATTTCGTCAGTTATTTTTATTTGTTTTTTAACAAACTTACATAAAAAATATTTTGACACGAAGTTATAAAACAATAATAATTCAACATACAAATTTTGCGAAAATTTACAATAATAATTTACTGGCTAATTTTGGAGGCCAGCGAAAACTTCATTTCACGTCAGCTGCATACTAGCCCTTATAGTATAATCAGGAATTGTGACATAGCATATAGTAGACCAAAATGCATAATGGTTTTGTCATTATTTATATTCCTGTTTTATTTATGACTTGCTTACCCGTCCAAAATGACGGAAGTATTTTTCGAACTCTTTATCGTGCTCTTTCCATCTGAGCCTGGTATCTAAGGTAATCCCTAGATATTAGGCCTTATTTGCATAAGGGATCTGCTGACCGTTAATGATTATAGGTTTGTAACAGACTTTTAGATTAGTAAAATTTACATGAATGGATTTCGATTTATTGAGCCCGATACGCCACATTTTGGTCCATTTAATGATTTTGTCACATGCTTCTTAAACTTTCGTAGTCACTGAGAGGACTGCAGTGTCATCAGTAAATGTTGCAACGCTAACATTGTTTAATTGAGGTAAATCTCTGGTGTTGATCAGGTAAATAATAGTTCCCAAAACACTACCCTGCGGGACTCCTGCCGAAATCTTTTTTAGCTCGGAATATTAGCATTTTTTGAATTGAATCGATCAAATCCATCAGCGCATGAATATAAGTATATTGAAATTTCTTTGCATTATGTGTGGGAGGATTCCCGAAAAAATTGGAAGAAAAGAAGGCTTCGATGTGGTAAAATCATTACACGCATATATGTAGTATCACAAAAAGACATTACAATAGCTTTTATCACATGTCTAAGACCCAAAATCTCCCAAAAGCGTGCCATGCTCGCGATACTGCTTCAAATGATAATGAATGGCGCGAATGTTTAAATGAAGCAAAAGAATTATCTTCACCAATTTCCTAAATAATGTTATAATTTAAAAATTTAATAAATTATGGTCGAATTTCAAGCCACGGGGCGACCACTAGTTTAAATAAAACTGAGTAAAGTAAGTAAAACATCATTCTCCAAAAATCGCAAAACATGAAGCTGAAAAAATTAAATTAATCAAGATAAATAAAAAAAATAAAAATGAAATGATGAAAAGAAATTTAATCAAATTAATAGATTCCCTACACCAAATAAAATTATAAATCACACTCACCAGAACTGGTTTATAATGATCACAATAGGTTTCCTTTCTATTATAAAGGGACAGAAAGAATAATGTTCCAATATCATAAAAATCACAAACTTACTAATTTTAAACGAAACTGTAACTAATACACCATTATTAATGAGATATGAACTCACAATCTAGTTCAAGTACTAAATTTCCAAGATGCAAAACCCAACACTAAGTTTTCAAATCTGAAATCCAATTTACTCATCATATTCGCCTAATACTATATTCACCATGCTGTTGCAATACCGATTTGCCACCTATTCAAAACTACATGATCTAGGCTGTCGTAAACACCCTAAACTCCTAATTTAATCAAAATAATCGAGTTTTTCTAATATATGGAGCCTAGTAGCATCTCAGAATATACATCACTTAGAATGCTGGTGCCGTATTCTTGGAATCGGTGGAAATTTCCCCAATCGGAATACAATTTGCTTTGAAATTCTCTTTATTGGTTTTCCCCGTTGGTTTTTCAATACGAGGTTACCATCTACAGCTTCCAGTCCACCAAAGTAGTATTTTCAATAATTTTGGAAGATAAAATTTAATTTAACAAACCAAGTAGGTGAGATTTATGCATTTTAAATAATTTAAAATATCTCCAGTGTAGGATTTCAGAACCGTTAACCAAATTATTTTTTCAACAACATCCTATATCTGATTAGAACATTCTAATTATAAATTTAAATAGAATAATGCTTTAAATAATTTGATTGCTTATTTTTGAGAAATGACGTTATCCCGGCTGAAATAAAGTGACTTGCTGACTCAAGCATTTCACACCAATAAAATCAATTCTGATCACTATAATGGGACTATGCGACTTTCTGAAGTTAATAATCTGGATTTATCGTTTAAATGTTACCAAAGCAAAATCTAACGTTCACTAAAGAATTGCCAATAATAATTATGCAAGCAATGTAATAAAAATTTAACTCTTCAAGAAAATAGACAGTAAAACCACAAAGCATATGGAGACTGATTTGCAACAAACATTTTCGCTTTCAGTACGCGTATTTTGATCCAGAATTGGGAGACGAAACCATAAATTTGTGTATACGTATACGACGTATAATACGCGTAACAAATGACAGCACACTTATTCAAAATTGTGTATTATACGTCGTAGACGTATACACAAATTTGTGGTTTCGTCTCCCAATTCTGGATCAAAATACGCGTACAGGAAGGTTCTACAATAACGCCACAATATGTATTGCATTACTGGAAAATGGGTAACGGTTTTCTCTAGCAAAAATGTCTCTATTTCGTAATCTTTCCGAAAATATAGGAGTTTCGAAGAATATTCAAACTAAAGTAATTGAACAGGTTATTTTAGAAATTATTGGTGTCAACTGCACACCCTCCGGCAATTGAAATAACAACTTTCGTGTGCAATATTTTTATGGTAGCTTATTAGAATTGTCAGAACAATATTATACTTTCACTGGCCAGCATTAATATCAAATGATTCTAAAGCGAGAGCATTACCTGATTTTATCATTTGAATTTCCCAATCAAGTTCCCTTAATCCTTCGTCAAGCAAGTCGGAAAATAGCAGATAATCGACAAATTTTTCTGCATCGGGTGTTGTTCTTTAGAAGTTAATTATTTCAATTCTGGTCGAAGTCGAACAACATCCTTAATTATTTAAGGCACACGATTTTAAAGAAAATAAAAACCCTAGTTGCACAGAGTTTGTTTTATTTAAAAAAATGGAAATTAACATCAATTTTGAATATTTAAGATAAATCATTACTCAAAATAAGAAAAAATAGCAACATTTCAATGAGTTCTTTTTTACAGAGTGGGATATATATGTATAATCCCACCATGCAACTAATGCTTTAAATGATATTCATTGAAACACAACTTTTTAACAAAATAAAGTGGAACTTTGCAGAAAGTACGACACCAGGAAGTACGAATTTCCTTGTTATGATCCTGCATAACGCACATTTTCTCAGACTAGTACGTTTTGGTAGTTGGTTCGAGTCTTTTCCTCGTATTTTCCATAAAACAGTGGGTTGCAATTTTTTTTATATTGAGTGGAAGTTATCAATTAAAGTCTGGGACACAAACTCTTCAGAGCACTGCCCCTTAATATGTTTCAGCTCCATGTTTTCACATAATTTTTTATAAACAATATATGAATTAACAACCGCTTTATCAAAAAAGTAGAACAATATGTGGTGACACCATTTTTTACTACGTCAAGTTTATAACTAGCCAAAAACTGATTTCAAATTTATCCACTTCATTCATGTTCGTATTATAATCTACAAATGAACGAGGGACAAGCGACTGAAATATTATCCCTATTTGTATGCTTTCTCTGTACTGTTCCCACCTGATTTGGAGCATGATAATTGAATAAAAGGTATACATCCCATCAATCCATTTTGTTGCATTAATTCCTATGTTACTAACAAAAAGAAATATATTCACTTCGTATTCTGCTCTTGTGAAAAGCAAAAGAAGGCAAACATTTCTTTGTTTTATTTACAACCCCGCAAGCATTTATTTTTTTCTTTAAATTTTTCAAACAAGTAACGCTACTTAGTAAAATAATTGTCCAAATACAATTTGTGTTCTTTCCACCGACAGTAGCAGTAAGATAATTTACATCTTTTTTCCAAAAATTCTTGTTACTTGATTGTTAATTTTGCCTGTATTATATCGAATTTTTAGCAGTAGTCATATTTATTAGCCAATATCCACACCTTATATCCTCTTTTAATTGGTGTTTTGAGAAGATATTGTTTTATGCTGCTACGTCCATTAAATTTTATCATAGATTCATCAACGCCTAAATTGTCACTGAGACGACAGTTGTTGATGAAATTTGTTCCGATCTTGTTCAGGAAAGGTCTAACCTTCTAGAGTTTATCGTAGAGTAGGGTGGTTTCTAGGTGTCATTAATACATTGTTGCTTAGATGTGCCATTTAAATCAATTGAAACACACACTAACTTCAACTGTTCAGGGTTGGTTAAAATATGTATATCGCACCATGCAAGAAAAGCTAAGCGAAAGGTGGGTTAATTTTCAAGAGTTAATCAGACTATACAAAATGTCACTACGTAATACCCAATTTCTTTCCTCGAAAACTATATCGCTAAACGTGTTAGGCTAAATCCGGGTATGAAAGAAAATCCCATGCAATACTGTATCTAACTATTCCCAAATTTAAAATCCAAGGTTTCATAAAGCTTATTCTTTTGCTTGCTGTAAATTCAGCTTCATATAAATATTGGTGTTATTGTGTGGTTTAGATATAGACAGTGGTCGGAGTTTTTAATGTGAGTGATTTGAATTTTTCTAGTTGCTAATTTTAGAATCACATTTGGCTTAGAGATTAATCAATTGACAATCAATCGACGATTGTTTTACACGTTTCTTTTTCAAAATGGTTATATTACCTGATATATCTAGCGTGCTTACAATACTTATTATATACGCACGTATGTCTGCCATATACAATTTTTGACAATTTTTAAAATGTGAGAATAATACAATAGTTTTCGACATTCTCGGCATTCTTTACACTGTCGACGCAATTTTTTTAATTATCTACTTACATTGTCTACACGTGTAAAAATTTAACTGATTACACCATATGTAAACAATATGGCACAATACTGTCAGATGATGGCTATAGGTAGCGTTTACACGTACACAATACATTCTATACAGTACAATATAAAAAACCTTTCTCCAGAGCACTGTCTATATACCTTTCACGCAATTTGACCACAAAATTAATGTATATGCGCATCCAAATATGTATACTGAGTTGTTGGACCATATTACCGACATAAATCGATTTGATAATGCAAGTTTGGTTGTACGATGGAGACACATCTTTGAAGTTTGGGGGATAATTTAGGTTATATAATTTTTCCTTGAAATATTCATGAACTGGAATAACCACTTCAACAATACCAAGTAATAAGGTAACATCGATTATTATAATTGCTTTATTTTGGAAATTTTACAATTATTATTTAAATAAACTGCCTCAATCAAATTGTTTTGATGATTAACATTAAATTCTGTGTACTCTCACATCATTTTATATTTTGAATATATTTACAAAAAAAAGTTTTTAATCGACTTTTAAAAAAACACTCCTAATTCGGCTCTAGTCTACTTACATAATAATTACTTGGTGTCCAATTATTGGCTTATACATCACAATGATCTGCAAATATGAGTTATATTGCACACAAAACTCACATTAAAAAATATGTTAGGTAATATAGACTTTAAAACTTTGATTAACATTCGATATTTACCCAGGTATACATTTACAATTTGAGAGAATAACCTTCACTTTTCTTTGTTGGCTTGGCTGTATTCGCCATATTCAAAAAAATAAAAAAAAATTAATGAAACGCGACGCGCTAATTACAAAATATGATATTTGAAAGTGTTTGCAATGTAAAAAAAACATGTAAATGTGTCTCTAGAGGCAGTGCGGCCAAAATAATTCATTATTTAGACCTTTTTGTTGCCTATATTTTTATGCCGCCAATGTCTTTGGCACCGGAAATTGATGGTCATGATAAAATCCATGCGCTGTATATTTACTAGTGCCGACTAGATATTTGAGTTAACCATTAATTATTTTAATCAATATATTATCATGTTCATCTAGGCAATTTGTATATATTAAATCATATAATTATAGCATTGTTCTAAAGCGTATATAGTATTTCAAATAAGCGTAAAGTTATACCTTTCTTTTTTCACACTGTGTGAGCTTACGGTTTAGTGAAATTTTTTCTTGCCTATTTATTTTGGAAAAAAGTTGTTCGGTTATTGAGTATTTATTGTTGATTGTTGCATCTTAACTTCAATAAACCCGTATTTAAATCGCCGTAAACCGTTAACCCGACTTTATGTATTATAGATCATTCATAATGTTCATTTCTGCATCTATAGCGGACAAAGTGCTGTGCTACCGATCAAAATGGAATAAATGGATAGTTTAAGTAGACCTAATTAAGAATGACATAACACTTGTGTCGTTTAGAATGCATGTCAAGTTAATACTAACTTTATCCTAAAACAAAAAAAAATAAAAAGTTAGGATTAAAGTTTATCCTAATTTATTCCTAAAATAACAAAACAATAAAATATTTGAGCGTGTGGTAGTGAATTGCCATCATTTAGGTGTTTTTGGTATAATATTTAGAAAAAAAACCTATTAATAATGAAGTTAAGCCCACGTAAGTAAATCCGAAAGTTTCGTTTCTCTTAGCGGATATACTAATAATATCAGATTATCAACAAGATCTTAATTAAAGATCAGATCTCTTTGAATTCGATCGGTTTCCTTAATAATAAAATCAAATTTAGGCCGAATCTACTCAAGTAGATACAGATCTAAGCTACATACTCAGCAAGTTTTGTTAAATTCTAATGAATTCTGCCTACCCGAATTGTGCCTGGAGTGTGTTCCACGCCATAACTCTTTAAGCCATTCAGCTAGGACATAATATTTACTAAATTGGTTTACAGGATTGTGGAATAAGTTTCCTTGACAATGGAAACGTATATGAAGGCCTAGTTAGGATAGCGAAGTTTGTGCTAAAAAAAATTATTAAAAAATTACACTGTTAAATTTATTATTTTTCCTACTCATTATTGTTATGACCGTTATTCATATGGCCGAACCCAGGCACCAACCATTTGGCATTTTTGTATTACAGTACATTACATACTAAAGCCATCATAAAAAACCATGTCTATATATGGGACTTTTGACTTCGACGGTATAAAAAAGATAATATGATAAAAAATTGAATTTACCAAAACAAACCGGTGTGAAGTATTTAAAGTTAATAAGAAAAAAAAAACAATTTGAAATCCGAAACACGTGGTTTAATTAAAATTATGTATTAAAAATAAACAATAAATTCTGAGAATCACAGTACTACAAAAATAAGTGTATATATACATAATTTATAAAAAAAAATTGTTTAAAGTATTTGAATTGAAAAAATCATCGGAACATTGGTTGCCATAAGTGTGGAATTTAGTGTTTTTAACTTGGGATAGTGTCTGGAATTTGTAAAAAAAAATTCAAGACCATTTGCATGTTGTGATTGACGATACGGCCCTACACTGGGATGGTGCCATCCGAAGTTAAAAACACTAAATTCCATACTTGGCAACCATTGTTCCGATGATTTTTTGAATTATTAAAGAATTAAGTGAATTTGGCTAAAGATTCTTCCACGTGTAGGGCCATAACGCCAATCACAACCTGCAAACTGTATTGATATTTTTTGTTTCAAATTCCAGACACCATCCCAAGTTAAAAACACTAAATTCAACATTTGGCACTCATTGTTCCGATGGTTTTGAGAATCACAGTACTACAAAAATAAGTTTATATTTTGAGTATATAAACTTATTTTTGTAGTACTGTAATTCTCAATAATTATTGTTTATTTTTAATACATAATTTTAATTAAACCACGTGTTTTGAATTCCAAACAGTTTTTTTCTTTTCAAGCTATACTTTTTGATAATTTGTGTATATACACATTTTGAGTCTATACTTTTCGTTTAATACTTCACACCAGTCCAAAACAATGTTCATCAGAAGCGAGTAACTTATTCTACAAATCTTTTAAAACGGGCTCGTCGCTTGTTTGGGAATGACAATTTAAAATGAAAATGGAGATATTGCTAAAATGTATGAAGGAAATAACAAAATTTTTGACAAAATCACGGAACTTCAAAATTGTTAGGCTTATTAAAATTGCCTCATGTTAGCTCCATAGACAGAAAATATTATAAGCTTTCAAAAAATGTCGACACGATTCCATGAACATCTCTGGTAATGGCAGTACAAATGAAACATGGGTTCTTTTATAGGAATAGCTAAACCCATTAGAATCGAATGCCAATCATTATAACGGTACAACATTGTCTAATCTATTCAAAAATGTGAGTAAATGTGGGTAAGTTAAGGAAATTTTTGCCCAGTACCTGTGAATATATTTAGCTCGCTCTTTTTAAAACTTCTAATATTCATCAAAATTGTGAAATTTCTAACATCCTTAAAACACAGTAAACCCCATTATAATCTTAGGACTCAGATGGCATGGATTAAAACAAAAAAAATAAGAAAAATATTAAATTTAACAGTGTAATTTTTTAATAATTTTTTTAGTGCCAACTTCATTGTCATGCCTAGCCTATCCACTCAGCAAGTTTCATAAAGTTCTAATGAATTCAACCTACCCTAATGATGCATGGTGTATACCACCCCATAAGGTGTACATGATTTTGACGCCATTTTCCTCACATCGGTTGTTTAGAAGCAAACCGGTGTCTTTTCCATTTTAGTTGGTTTCTTGCAAATTTAACATTTGTTAATACTTTGACATTTTAAAGGTTATATAGTAGGCTAGCGTAACATTAACGCAGTATACCTTGAACTCCCTTGAATACCTTGTACTACTCGATAACGTGAACAATTAGAAAGCATGATTCGAGGATTCTCAAATTGGGGTTTTTTTTTTGCATAATTTGAATCAAGTAAAGTTAAATATGCGATTCGGAGATTCCCAATTTGTCCTGTTTTTATATGAAAACAATCAATTCCCGCAATGAAGAATAATCTCGTAAACATGTATTTGCTTGGTTTTATCTTGTTCACGTTATCGCGAGTCTATTGTATATGGTTTTGGTTTTTAAACTGCAGAACATTGATTTAATAAATAATGGGGTAGATACTCGATCGGATACTAACCAATTTGCTAGCCTGTCCTGGCTACTCAATAAATTTACCAAATTTGATTTCCAAATTATATATGTTTTAAAAAAATTTTCTTTTTTTTTGCGATTGCACAATAAATTTTGCAGCTTCAAAAAATGAGCCGCAAATTGTTGTGTTGTTTTAAAAAATATAATTTAAAATTCAAATTTTCTTACTGCTAAAATTGATTGAGTATAGCCAGGATTTTGGCTAGCAAATTGTTTGCTAGCCAATCGAGTATCGACCCAATATCTGTAGAAAACTGAAAATAGGAAAACTAATGGTGTTAAAAACGTAAAGTTAGACTCGAAGATCTTCGACCTTCAAATTTTTCTCATAAATTAAATTCTCATCAGTGATAATTTGCTCTTCAGCGGCATCTTGCATTACGATGACTTTTCTCTCTATTCAGCCTCAAATTGCTTTTTAAAATCCTATTGACGTCTGTGAGATTTTCTATTTCTACGACATCTGGTTGAATCGTGACTTGTCGCATTCGTCTGATTATAGTCTCTCCATTCTGTTTCCGCGTTATCTTTTTTTAGACTCCATAAACTTAACTGCTATTACTGTGAACACGCAAGACAATAGAATGAATGAATGATCACCTACAGAAATGTAAATGTGAGTGTGTGTGGTCCTAGCCCGTAAAGCAGCATGCCATTCATTGTGTTTTTCCTATTTTGACCAGCAGAGCCATCAGACACTCTGTTTTGGAGGTCGATATTTGGAACAATGCTTTCACATGTAGTTAGTTTGTGTATACGATGCTTCGTAATAAGCAGCTTCCTTTTAGCTGTATCTGAGCACATCTTGATTGACGGATGTTTAAAATTTATATTACGTTTCGTCCAAAACACCATCCTGAAATAATACAATTTGACAAGAATGAGTGGATTAGCTTCCATGAGCATTTTCCAAAATATCGCTGAGTTTTTGTCGTTTCGCAATTGTACCTCGGTAATAATGCAGTTCCAATTTTTTATTTGATTTAATAAAACTAACAAATTTTTTGTTGCGATCTTCATAATTAAAGCCCCCAAAAGGAATTTTTCACATCTTAGCATCTAATCGTGCAAATTCTATAAACACGCGCTTTGTCATTAAATATTGACCTTAGGAAAACCTTTTGGCAAACGCTTAAAGATAAGAAATCGATAAAGATTTACGGTTCATGATTAAAATTTGAAAAATTATGAGCCTGACTGAATTTTACCTCTTTTCTATCACAATTTTACGTTTCCATTTAGGTTTGTTGATTTCCAGTTTTCTAGGTTTAATTCGGGGGTTTCGATTGGATATCCTAAGAATTCAATGCTGTTTTTTCTCGTACAATTAAAAATATTATAAGTTACTAAAATTATTATTTTTGTTTACTACTACAATAAATCGATCGAAATCAAAAGATTGCTGCACACAATAATTTACAGACTGTCGTCTCCAGAAACCTTTTACAATAATTGCGAAGCTGAAGTTCATTAATAAAACAATTTTTAAAGCAAAAAAAAAAATAATATTAATTCAATATTGGTGTACCTTTTGGAATACCCTTTGTTTGCTTCTAACCTAAGCGTATGTTTCAATGATTATTTTTGAAGCAATAAAACGATTTTGGGACAACTACGTTCTGTAAGATTATAGCTTTTTATCCGTTGAAGAAAACCTAATCACTATACCACCATTTTTTGAAACAATACGACCTACTTTAAATGCAATGTCTGATCACGATAATAGTCGCCATAATGAGATGCGGAATTTTCAATAGTTTCTACAGTCTAAAGAGAGATATTGCAACAACCATTTGAACACCAACGGATGAGTTATTAGACAATGGGGTGGTTGCATGGGAACAGCGATTAGTTAAAGCGAAATTGTTTATAAAAATTATTCCTTTATAAACTGCAATATCACTACAAATATGTAGCGTTTACTTTACAAAATTACCAATAGTGCGAGCGTACAATGCGTTAAGACATGCCCTCGGTTTGTTACGCAAGGCAATCCCCAAGCATGTCTTGTGTGTGGCACCAGAAATGTTTTTTCTCTTTTTGACATTGAAAAAATCTTTTGGTTTGATCTCTCACCGACAACACAAAATGTGATGTGATGGTTTCTCTATTTGACATATTTCTTCCATTACCATTATATTATTCTCATTCTATGGAAACTTTCGAAGATGCAATCTATTGGTCGAAAAGTAATTGTAAAAGTGGTAATTGGGAGTGGTCATAGTAAGTTTTGTCGCAAGGACGAATTTAATTTGAATTTTCTTGGATTATATTGATCTGCAGTTTGAAGTGAAATTAATTGAATTTCTACAAAGTATCTGAATGCATCAGTGTTTTAACTTCTCTAAAAATCTGTCATAGTGAGTAATAAGCTCCAATAAACCAACCCCGGTATATAACGCTTTTTGGCTGTTTCGACCATGATATTTTCCTTTCGTTCTTGTTGTGGAGGATATTGCTTGTGTAGGTCCGTTTTGCGTCTCTTTGCGTCGTTGATATGATCATATATTTTGTTGTGAGTGAAGATGGGGTCGATAACTTTCTTTGAATCCCCTGAGACATGCTGATCCGTTTGTTTTCAAATGCCAAAACAAGGGCCCCACTCACTCACCCCACATTTACCAGTTCATCTGCTTCGGCTTCAGTTTATCTTTTAATACAAAAGGTATCTGTTGTGCTTTGCAAAAAAATTGAGGGGTGAACATGGTGTGGCCAACACCCGACTTTTTTACCAAAAATAAACACATAGTTCACGAATGCACCACACTTGATTTCTAAAGCGAAAAAACAAACTTACCAAACTTTTTGTGTTGCCAGCTTAAATTTTACAAAAGGGTCAAGTTAATTTTTAAATTTATTTGAATTTATAGGAAAAACTCCCGTTAAAGCTCTTACTTTTGGTTCTCCAAATTTCGCAAGAATCTCACAATTTATAGAAAAAATTGAAGTATAAATCTTTTTCGTAGAATCAATCTGCCCGGAATATAAAGTTTTTTCTTACCAAAACTCGTCTGTTACGGTACAATTTAAAAGATTATCCTGAACGAATTTTATTTGAAATTTAATTAGCAATCTTTTTATTTTAAGAATTTTTTCTAACTACAAGTTACAAAAAACTATAGGAGAAGCTGCCACTTCCGGTGGACCAATTTCGGCCAAAATTCCCAGGGATCTCCCAATTTATGGAAAAAGTTTAAGTTTCATCCCTATCAATCAATCTGTATGAGCTGTAAAGTGGCCGAATTTTTGTAAAACTGCTTTTTTGTCCAAAGTCGTCATTTAAAAACTGATCTGGACAAGTATTGTTGCTAATTCAATTTAGAATCTTTAGTTCTTACTCGGTTTTCCCATAACTAATATTTTTTTTTAAACTATTTGCAAAACATGAAAAAGCTGTGGAAGCTTCCGGTGGACCGATTTCGACCCCAGCCAAAAATCACTGGGATCTCCCAATTTAAGAAAAGAGCTTAAGTATGAAAGTTCACCACCATCAGCTTGCACACACAGACACTTTCAACATTATATTTGTAGTTAC
The DNA here is from genome assembly GCA_932526605.1 of Nephrotoma flavescens. Lineage (NCBI taxonomy): Eukaryota > Metazoa > Arthropoda > Insecta > Diptera > Tipulidae > Nephrotoma > Nephrotoma flavescens. The sequence goes on along the minus strand of OW052221.1, from coordinate 124,651,257 downwards.
AGGTCATTGCAGTTTGATGCGATATCTCCATTAGTGTGAAACCAAAGTAGCTTCCAACACATTTTGATAACTCACCTAATGGGGTGAGTTACAATTTTCTATTGGCCAACTTTTTTTATCCAGCTAACGCGTTTTACACCAACATTTTTTTTAATTTTATTCGTTTTTATTTTTAAATATATTTTTTTATGGGTAACCCCATATTTTACTAGAAAAATATACGTAAATATTTTGTTCGCAGCTTTACGTCTGTTTATGTATAGTCTGTCTAGGGCTAAGGCAAAAATATCTTTCTTAACTATGTTACGATTGTGTAATCATAACAAGTGTAATTGTATCGATCAGGTGGAGTAAGGTACGGTACAGCGTTTGTTACGATTACATAATCGTGACCAGCGCTGTGTTGTATTTTATTCCATTTGGTTTGTGCCTCCACTTGCTATGTTTTCTCAATGTTGGTTGTTGTCCCCACTTTTGTGGATGTTGTTTTGTACGTACCTTTTGTAAGGTGGCGCGAGGGTGAGAAAGATGTTGGAGAAGAGAGGAAACAATGCGAATCGAGTGTGTGCGTAAAGCAAAACATTCCATAAGAATGTTTTTCTTATATGCCTCTCGTTTATATCAATGCGAATTGATATAAACGAGAAACAGAGAAGAAAGATAATTCTTCTGGAATGTTTTGCGCGTCGTATGTGCGGCGCACGAATTTTGTTTTTGATTTTTGTAAAGTCAGTCTAGTTTGGAATTTTATAAAAATTCGAGTTTTTGTCTTTAAAAAATAAAGTTGTGTTGAGAGTTTTTTTTGTGAGATTATAGTTGTACAGTGAGTTGAAAGGAATAAATTTAGTAATAAAGTCATCATTTAATTAATTAAAAATAAAAAATCATTGTAAACTGAACTTAATAGTTGTAATAAATAATTCATATTTCGAATTGATTAAATTAGTGTGTTTTAAAGACAAAATAGAAGAGAAACATCTTATCTCTAAAAATTTATATAAATATTGTGTTGATGAAAAGTACGACAAAAATTCCTATCTATAAATAGGAAAAAGACGAAAAAATTTTGCTGTTTTACAAAAACAACTTATTTTGTGTGAAATGAGTGAATTTTTCTGTGTATGCTTAAAAATCAGTTTTCTTGAATGATTTATGAAATATGATAATCTTCAATTACTTTACGGTAGAATTTACTTTGTAATACAAAACACGACATACTGTGTGTGATTTTCAGTTTTTTTACGTAATCACATTTGGAATATTTTTTTTATTATTTTCTACTTTGCTGCAATAAGAAAGCTGGATATTTGATAAAAATATTTAAACATTGTCTGTAGTGGAAAAATTAGTAAATTTATCAATTATTAACTTGGAAAACAGTGAATTAAAGGAGTGTCAAATCGTGAACGTGACACTATAATACATCTAATTGCTGGAGGTGTGACATTCATTACATTCGATTGCGAGCCAATTATATCGGTATCGGGGTAAGGCCCCGCAACATTGTGCCCAACCAGGCACGCGCTCGAGCGCAAAGGCGGGGAGTCGCTCAACGACTGCACCAAGGCCGCAACCTTTTTGGTAACGGTGAAAGGCACCGCAACGGTCCGGGGCGGCGACCCTGTGGCATGACGGCCGCGCAAGGCCGCAACAGATTTTTTTTTGGTTTTTAAATAATTAAGGTACAATTTTTTTGATTTATTTTATTTCATTTTTTTCGGTACATTTTTTTTATTTTAAATTTTTATTCTAAAATTTTTTAAATTTTTATATAAACATTTTTTTTGTAATCGAGCGCCGGATAGCGGTCGCGCGCTCGATGCGTATTGTTTCTCCCTCTCTCTCGTTTTCTCTCCCTCGTTCCTTCCCTTTCTTGTTTTCTTGTGGGAAGTTGGGTTTTTTTTTTATTTTTTTTGAGTATAAGTAGATTAAGTAAATAAAATGAATTATTAAAATTTTCGGTTGGGTATGATGAGGGGGATTTCCCATCCTGTGTCGGCATAGTGATTGCGGTCCCTTGGTGCCCGCATCCAATTTCGTAACCAGGGTTTAACCCTGTTTGAATTCGAATGGATGCGCGCACCAAGGCACCTCTGCCGTTATTATTATTATTTTTATAATTTATTTTGATTATTCGGTTCGTTCCTCAGGTTCCGGCCGACGAATTTCGGCGGAACATCGGGTTTTTATTATTTGCGTTATTTTTATTATTTTAAACTTTCTGTATCATCACGGTGTAAGCCAGGAGCCATGCATGCCTCAAACCCCACGACCTTCGCACTTCTCCGCTGAGAACGTAGCCGGCAAAAATCACCGTGGAGGCCTCTGCATGCGCTTAGTGATATCTGCAGGTTGGCAGTAGCCAGCCTGTAACAACTATGTAGACAAAACTTAACCGAACAAGTGCGCTAAATAATTTATTTTGTTAAGACACACCTGGGATATCAAGGAGATTAGATGTAAGTGACGAAAATTTGATTAAATTCGTTGAAACCTCATCAACAAACAAAAAAGCTAGACATCGGTTGTTAATTAAGTTAAGTTAAATAATTTGGGAAAATATTTTAAGTTAATTAAAATTTATTTAAAACGCTTAGGCCTGATATTTAAAGGGCGCTTTATTCGAAAAATATCACACACCTTTTTTTTATTAAAAAATGAAAGTATTAATTGTCCAATTGGAGTTAATGTACTTTGAAGGTCAAGTAATACATTGTATTGCAAGTTCCATATTAACTTGAACACTGACATGGGCGGTGGTGGGTCGGCGCTGAATTCTGCACTCCAACAGAGGGAACAGAGGGTCTTAGTTGTGTTTATTAACATCACCGATCGTAATCGATGACGAAAATTTTTGGCCGACTGAACGCTAGGGTTCGTCTATAAACAAAATTTTAAAATGATGTTTTTTTGCAGCACGTGTGCAGCAATAACTTTATGTGCGGCTTGTGTTGTATACTCACTATACACAAAACGAACAAAATATTTAGATCGCATTTTTTGTTTGTTTTGACGTGATTCGTATGAAACGGAATTTTCACAAAAAATAAACGCCTTAGAAATTGTGAGCAATTTTACATTGTACCTGCTAGATTTTTAAATTTTGTTTTTTGTCTTATCTATCCATTTCGCTTAAGCATCCACTAAAAAATGAAAATAGTTTTATACATACACAGTGCACTTGAGTTTTGCGTGCACACGCAAGCACTGCTTGAGTTTTGTTTGACAAAATGCAGTGTATGAACCGGCTAAATGTGAATAATTAAAAATGGCCACACTTTGATCACGGCACAAAATGACAATTACTGTGTTTTACTTAATCAGACATGGTATAGTGTTACTGCATGTGACCGCGGGTGTAATGGCATTTGTAAAATGCTTAATTATAATAACAAGTTCGGTAAAAAAAGTTTTTTGTACAAAAATTTCTCTTTTTTTTGTCAGTTTGCAGTGATAATAAATAAAACTAATCAACTAACAATAAACAAAATTTGGATAATAGTGGTGGTAATCAAAATATTTAGTATATAGCCAATATATAACAATACGTGTGCGACATCAACAAAATTTAAAAAATACGAAGATAAAGAATATTAAATAAATAAGATTAAATTACACATAAAAGTGTGCTCTTATAAAGCGCGCGGCAATTATGAATAGATTAAGTGAAAGTGAAATTTTCTAAATTTAGTGTGAGTGCGTGTGCGAAAGTGATTGCAAAATTTACATCTCTAAAATTTTATTAGTTGTATACTTATTGCCGCTATTTCGCCGTTCCGGCCCGTGACCTATTATAATATTGTTTTTTTATTTAATTTAATTATCTTTTAATTAGAATTTTACGATAAAATTGCGCTCGATACAGAAAAATACGTAAATTGTAAACGAATATATAGTAGAAGAACCAAGCAATGAATAACGATGCAGTGCAGTTCATTGGCCGATATTTTTTTTTTTTATAGAATGGCAGATCAAGTTATTTAATTTCGTAGACCGCTCAGCTTATACGATTATTTTATTAATGGTTTCATTGGGTAGGAGGTTGTAAATAATAATATTGGTTCGATGTACTAAGACTAAAAATAATAAAAATTTGATTGATTTCTATTCTATCGATAGTCTTGGTTGTCATAATCAATCAAGCAAGGTATTGGATCTCTAACGTGATAAAATATTTCGAACACTATAAGAAATATTTGTCTAGTTTTTTGTTGGATTTTGACTGTAAAGTAAAGGGTGATCAAATAAGCGCTACATATTTTTTTCATTCGAAATAAAGGTAAAACGGTAATTGTTAATGATCGCCTCTCGATTTAAAAAAAAATCGGTTCTGGAACACCAATTTTTCCACTGTATCAATCAATCTGCCCCGAATATTTCACCAATATCAAGAAAAATAATGGTTTTAATGTCATTGAATGTTCGTGGCTTATTGGAGTAAACCAATGATTTAACATGATTAGCATTGGAGTTATATCGCTTGATCTTAGTGACCCGTTTCCATTGAAACTACACTGTTATTTAACTTTTCTCTCAATAAATTAATTGAGTTATGAGATGTATGGCATGATGCACCATCTTGTTGAAACAACCACATATCGTTTAACGGTAGGTACCGTTCTTAAATCTCGCGAATTTGCATTTAGATTTCTCCGGAAGAAATCTAGATGGGCCTTCGTAACATAAGGATTGTCGAATTATTTCGATCAACGCTTTATGACAGAGAGCGTAGACTTTGCTTACTTGATAATACGACGTGATGTTTGAAATTCAATTCGCTGTCACAAATGACCTGGGAAATGAACTGTGCACATTTTGGAGAGTAGGTAAATTATTTGGCGTTTGCCCTCGTTCAACTCAAGGTTGTTTTTTGCACACCACGAGGAGAAGTTGTTGGTGATGTTTGGAACCCGTTTGTAAATTTTCATGCCATCGGCGTATTTAGATATGGATGTATTTTTAATTAAACATTCAACGCCGTTGATAGACAGAATGAAAAAAACCAGCCCAGATTAGCCTGGGGCCCAGATATGTTGTTGAGAAATGAGCTGATACTATGACCTGAACAACACATGATATATACTAGTCTTTTAGATAAGAGCCCGCACTCAGCGGAGAATTTGGGGTAGAAAGCGGAGAGCCCTAAGCTTAAACAAAATAACTTTATGAGAAATCCTGTCAAACGCCATACGAAAAACGCCTTACTAAAATCGGCGCCTTCATCATATTTAATGGTTTACAATGGAATCAGTGAACCATACACAATACTTTCAAACAGCTTAGGAATACTAGAATGTTTTGCAATCAGTCTGTAATTACAGATGTGTGATTTGGATGGAAAAATTCCAAGCGAAAGGAACTTTTGGAAAAACGCCGTCAGTGGCTGAACATGAATATCACTGCAGTTTTTTAAGGCGATGAACGGAAATATTTTGTATCACGGATTCATAATTGATTTGAATGGAAGTCAGGCTTGTTTGAACGCAGTTATTCATGTATATGAAGTAACCTTTATCGGGTTCAAATCGTTGTTTGTAAAAGCCAGCCTGACAAAGGTAGAAAAATGGTTTGTTATGACATTAGAGGACTAATATTTATACTTCAGAGTTTAAGGCTATTCGTCGGATTTTTTCTTCAAATTAATAAATAGCCAAAGACTCTAGGATCAGCGATTAGTTTTGATAGCATGAGTCTGATATAATTCGTATAAAGTTCGTTAGACAAACTACTGTAACCATTATAACTATATTTAAATAGTTAGAGTAATCAGAATCCGATTTGTAGTTTAGGAATTTTTGCCATGTTTGCTTCTATTATACCAATGAGGTGATGGCTTTTGCATTCAAAAGCTGCTTAATAATAGTTAACACGAAGATTGAATTGTGGTGGAGTTTCAGGGTCTACATCATGGCTACCTCATTCCAGACAAAAGGTGATTAAAATGTACATCTATAGCACAGATGATTATATTGGTTTCAGACGCGACGCTATTGTTAATAATAGAGAAAAACACGAAATCGATCTGCTTGTTCAGACCGTTCTTAACGTTGCTACTTCTAAAGCTCAATCTGCAGCAATAAATAGTCATTTGGTTTAAGTACTTGGATCAACTGAATTATTTACGCCTTGAAATGCAGATCTTTATGAAGGATATTCCATGTACTACCAAGTCCTTGAAAATAATGTCTAATTGATTGTTTTGCGTTCATCATCCACACTTTGGTTCACTACATTGATATTTTCAGCAGTATTTGTGTCCAATTTTTTAATTACATTACAAATATTAAGCTCTTTAGATCGATTATGTTGATGGTGGAAGGTGGTGGAATCCTTGAATTACAACAACCTGCAACTCTTAGCAAATTTTCTTAAGAATTTCCGTAAATATTTTCCATAATATACGAACAACCGGCTACACATAATCTTTTCCGATCTTAAATTTAGTTTTTGTGAACTCTTGTACACTGATGCAAATTTTGATAATAAAAATTTGAACACGAGTCGTATCTCGATGACATGTACTGCTTGGCCATATTTAATTGTTTCGCTTGCCGTTGCTTTTTCAATAGTGTGTTTTTTCAACTTTGAAGTCTTTTACTTTACAATAATTGAAAGTTGAGTACAGTGGATATCGTAATCATATGATTATTCGATGTTGAGTTTTTGTCTGACTTGGACTAAGCCTGAAGATTTTGGGCCAGCTTTGACATTACGCGATATATTTAAATAATTATGTATATTAAATCTTTAAATATAATTTTTAGTTTTAGGTTTAGATTTAATCGGTAAGGAACAGGCCTACCTCATCTAGTTCACCCTACGATCCTGGTAGATGTAATTGATGGAAGTGGAATTTTAAAAAAATGTATTTCCTTTACTACCTCGAGAATGTAACATCTGTGTTGAATTTTTGTTTAATCTTTTAGTTCTTCTAGACTAATTTTTTACTGTTTTACTGTTTGGCGATATTTGAATGTCGGTGTGTAACGCTTGGTGAATGTCGGGTAAAATTAAATCAAGGTGCCGATAATCTTTTTTCGATGAACAGTTGTTTGTATGCACGGCGTTTGTTACTAATTGTCTATTGGGTTTTATAGATAAAAAATTTCTACATGAAATGTTTGAGTTGAAATCAGGACTGGCCAATTTAATTGACTGTTTCACTGGCTTTCCATGCTACACTACTTTGTGAATTCAAAGGTCATTGATGCCACTCGAAATATTTGATAGTTCTACTGACAAACATTTAGATGTAACCGTGTTTTGTATTCAATATAAGATATTTTATGAAGATTCCATAATATTTTAGCAGTATCCCCATAATTGAAGGGCCTTTGTCTGAAACTCAAATCATCGTCAAAACTTTGATAAACTAGAGTACATTATTTTGACATGCACACAACAATGGAGAGGCAGTAGAAGATTGAATCTGGATCCCACCTTCGTTAAGATCTCAATCGCGCTACCTACTTATTATAGATCCTTATTACATATTACTGCACAATGTTATATTTTCCAAGCCTTCTTCACCCCCCCCCCCTCCCAATCATAACCAAACAAAAAATGTTTGTTTGACCAAACCGATTTGAATTTGTTGCAAAGTTCCAATTTCCAAAAACGTTACATAGTTTACGAAACCCTCTCCGTCCATCACAATAACCACTGTAACCCACCATAACGTCTCATACCACTTCGACATAATAAATAAGGTTGTTCCATCCGTGCAAAAATTGATAGGTGACGTGCATATACAAATAGTTCGCAGTGGCGGACATAACGCGAAAGTTAATTTTTCGTTAATTGTTTACGGTATTAATTCCAAAGGCGCCGAAATGATTTTTATATTTAATTGTTATAAAAAATAAGATTTACATTTTTAATATATTTATTAATTTATAAATATTTAATCCGGATTAGAGAAAGGCTAGGGGAGAGGGGAGATTCTCCTCTGAATTTGTGCGCGTTTATTACGAGCAGAGCAAACGAAAAACTGGTTTTCTTAAGGATTTTGTAACAATGAGGAGGTCATTTTATAGCAAGCAACAATAGTTGGTAAAATGACAAATAGGATTCTGTCTGTGAAACTTACTGATTTCTCTTCGAATTTCTCTTCGAACCGGAATTTTTTTCTAAAGTAACATTTTCAGTGTATTTCCTTAAATTCACTATGAATTTGCGAAATGGTAGTTGCACCATTTGACAATAAATAGCCAGAGTAAATAGCATAAGCAGCTCTGAGCTGACTAAGATCAAAAAGTAGGATCATTCATTAATCCAAAATAAAAATGATTATCGAAACCAAAGTAATGCCAAGTTATTCTCAATCATTTAAAAGTATAATTAAGCAGCTGAGTAGTACTAAGTATAATTAGTAGTTAGAAAGTTAAGTGCTGTTTCACATCGGAATTTTTTTTATTTTTTACTTCTTATCATTCGTCATCATAACTGCATCCTAGTCTATTGATGATTCTTTTGGTTTCGTTAGTATGTCCTGTCTTGCTTTTAATGCAACTATGGTGTTTTAATATGTTTCGTCTAGAATTAGAATATTGAAAACGCAACTGATACAAATCCTAACAAGAAGCTTAGTTTTAATATAACTGGGCCGAATGCGCCATCTTAAATGGTAATGACAACCTTTCATCAATTTTCCATGAAAGATGCCCCGCGAAACACTAATTTGTTTGCCTAACGGCACCTGCTTTTATTGGCAATCTATTCTGGCATGACAAATATTAGATTGTGTATCTCAGTAAAGTGTTGAATTATTGAAGAGCACATTAATCCGAAATAAAAATAATTATTGATATCTCATTGGTTTGGACAATTCGAGAACGGCAACTCCCTTTAGTGGCCGTATAAACAATCTAATATAACAAAAAAAATGAAATTCCAAAATTTATTTTGATCCCAATACGAAAAATTATGAAGCAAATTTTATTTCAAATACTCGAAAAATCATTTGCATCTGATCGCAACATTGAGAGTCGAATTGGAATACAACTGCTTGAGGTTAATTTGCCACTTGTAAAAACGTATTTACATCTCTGCTGTGAAATAAATTTGAATAGTATAAAAGAATTTCGCTAAGTAACTATTTGTCACTTTTAACAAAGACCTCACTATGTTTTGACATTATTATGATTCCACAAAATTATTGTATTTTAACGTTATGGGTGATTTTATTTTAATCCATTAGTATAAAAGAATAATGATGCCAATAAATCTAACCTCTATATTGCGTAATATTTATCAAATAATCAAATATTTATCAAATAGTCAAATAATCATAAAAAATGTAATAGGGTTTTTAAGCAGATTAAAGGCACCAAATCGTTCGAAAACATTTTAAATTCCATTACGAATCAACTTTTGCATTTTACTAGAATCATACCTATATAGAACGCACCCACAATGATAAAGATTGAAATATTCTTCCCATTAAATGTATCATTGGACAAAAGCTTTCGTGACAGTGATGCTACTAGCAACGTACCGTTAACTTATCGGATTAAGGGTTTAAAAGTTGAATTTTGTATTGGTATTGTGACAATAGTGGCCTGACTTATTATTTCAATTGTAACACATTCATATACATAGTTCTAATCTCTTACTCTCTCTCTTGTTTTTAATTTTACTCTCCCCGTTAGAGATAGAAAGGTATTTTATGAACATGCTGGCAATGGCTTCAGCTCGAAGAGTAGAATTAGAAAAAAATCATCGAATTTGTTTTTAATAATTTTTAATAACTGGTCAAGTGACGTAAAACAGAAAACATTTCTAAAAATGATGGACAGTCGCTAGATTTTTGGAAAATAATGATAACATTTGACGTTAAATGTTGCTACTGGTTTGATTTTGGGTAATTTCCCAAAAGATGGCAGTACTCGAAAGATTATTGGTTAATGATACAATACAAACATGATCGAATAATATTACAATAAATTTCAAAATTAAAATATTTAATTATGTAAATAGCCAGTGACAGTGATAGATAGTGTTAGTTTGACGTTATATTACATTACGTAACTGGCGACGTCAATTGATTTAATATTAAATTAACTATTTATTCATTGCATTGTTGTTTTCTGAAAGATGCAAATGTGCACCCACAATATTTGTGACATACGTTGTGATCGTCAGTCGTCACTCTTGAATCGTCGAAATCACAGGTAGCATCAATGTATCTAACTTTATATGATTCCGTTTCACCTCCGCGCCCTTGGAGGAGTTTATTCACCTTGTTTCGTGGAACAAATCAAACCAATTACCTTTAGTGTCAGGCTGCAATGCTAATGCTCATTACACGTTATGAGGCAGCTTGAATATTAATAATAGGGTTTGGTCTCTATTTAACTATATTCTTAACGAAGGCTGTAAGCCAACTTTTATAAATTCAGTAAGGACGGAAGTGATTGCTATTAGTTTGTGCCCTATGTCGGTTATCGATTTGATTTTAATTCTAAGTGGTCTAAGTGACCATAAGTACATCTCTTTTAACATAAATCTTAAAATACATACTCTTAAACTTTAACGTAATAAGAAGTTAATCAACCGGGAGTTGTTCTCTCTTGACCAGGTACATCTGCTGGTTTCATAGGGCGGGGTACGTTCGACTGGAGCCATAAAATTCTCAAGCTATTCTTATTTGAAGAATTAAGCGAAAATATTTTGTGTACTTTTCATATACTGAAATCATGAATTTAAAACATGACAAGAGAAAATGTAGTTACTTATATTCAGTACATTATTCTTAATATGATAAATCTATAATTTAAAAAATTGTGTATCATTTTTAATCTCAGTTTGTGAATATATTTTCTATTCTCGAAAATACTATGTTATTCAGAATTTAAGAATAATGTGAGTTAAAATTGTTTAATGTGTTTTTTAATGAAAACTCAATTTTTGGAAGAAATATTACGCATTCGAGAATACTATAATTATTAAATTGAACCAAAATATTCATATATCGAGAAAAAATTGGAGTATAAAAAAACGTTACGTTTGAAAATTTATTTGAGACTACAATGCATATCTCCTTATTGGTTTTGTATTAAGAATAAATGTATTTTTTGTAATAATTCTCATTTTGAGAATAATTTGCAGGATTTTCTTTTATGCTAAAATTCAACCGGCCTTATAAATGTTACAATTTTAACCCAATTTTAACAACATATAACCCCAAAATTTCACCATCCCCACCATCCCCCAATTTTTATATAAATAATTCTTCTCTACGTGAGTTTGTGACTGAACTCCTTCTAAACGGCTGGATCGATTATAATGAATTTTTGTGTGTGCATTTGAGCAGGATCTTAAACGGTTTAGATTCACAATTGGACAAAAGAGGTAGGTGGCACTGCGATCGGGATCTACATTTTTTTTGTTTTTGACGAATTTTTTATTTTTAGATTTTCCGCCTATCAGAACATATAGCCCCAAAATTTCACCACCCCACCACCACCTCCAATCTTCTTTATATATATATAATTCTTTCTTCTGTATATGAGTTCGTAGCTGAACTACTCCTAACCGGCTAGACCGATTTTAATAAAATTTTGCGTGTGTATTTGAGTGGGTCTCGGGATAGTTTAGATTCAAAATTGGACCTGGTAGGTATCACTGCAACCGGGTTCTAGGAAATTTTTTCTTTCTTTTTTGATCAAATATTTTTTTTATTTTTGAATTTTTCACACATCAGAAGATATAACCCCAAAATTTCACCTTTTTGTTGCAAATAATGAAGCGGATTCTATTTTTTGGACGCACTACGCGACACTGGCAAAACATTCCTCACCTCACTGATACTTGCTCGCATTCGATTACAAAATCATATTGCGTTGGCAACTGCTTCATCTGCCATTTGCTTGGTGGTGGAACGAACGCACATTCAGGGCTCAAGTTGCCATTGATCGTTCACACAAATCCAGACGGAATGTACAACATACATACTCCCAGTTTATGATGAAGGATCTCAATGAAAGATCTCAACGGTAATAGCAGACTTTTCGGTGGCGCTTTACTGTTGCTGTTCTGTCCGGTGATTTCAGACAGATATTGCCGGTCATTCTACGCGTTACATGTGTGGGCGATATTGACGCATATTTGAAACAATCAGACCTATGGTGAAATGATAATACATTACACCTTAACATAAATCTGCATGTCCAACTTCAAAACGATCCATCGGCACTGTTCAGTTTTTTCTTTGTTTGCTACTATTTAATCAAAATGAAAGTCGTCCAAATTTGCACATAAGTGTACATATAAGTCAGTGGATCCACAGCGTAGAAGCGTCCATTTTCATGAGTCGCTACTTCTTCAGTCATTTGTAGATCCATTATGAGCTCACCGACCAACTGAGTTTCACACAGTTCTCCACACAGCTAATACATATGAAAAACTCAACTGTCAGACATTTACACACATGCAACAACAGCAATATCTTTTTGTAATCACATTATTATACTTATCACCAATCTCACGAAAATTTCCCCCTCTTTCGCCAAATGTGCCAATGACAAGCACCAAATATCGTCCGGCGGTGACAACGAGAAATTGCACTAATTTTTCATTTTACTTTGGGCAACTCTAAATCACAGAATGACGAAAGAAAGCGATTGAAATGTCTAACTCAATGTCATATGTCACTTAAAATATATTATATGGAAAATTCGAATATCGAAGAAACGTTCACTGAACCCGCTTATAGCAGGCAAGCCAACGTTCGGGAAGGTCAGTCAGGTCCGCTAGTATAATAAAAATTACATTATATTTTATTCAAACAAAATAACTACGTTATTTTAGAAAATTAGATTAATAACTAGACATTTAATTAAAATTTTTTTTTATTATGTATGTATGTATGTATGTAGTACATACATACATACATAATAAAAAAAATGTATGTATGTTTAAATTTATAGTAAAGGTAATTTTGCGTACAATTTTCATTGTTGCGTTTTTCGCAATGTTGTTCATGTTAATCTAATTTTATGATAATCAAAAACATTCGTATTCTAGTAATTCTATTCCAATCATATACACCTGAAAATGGTAATCAAATTTAATTATTGGTATATTTTGTACAACTATAATTAGTTTATTGTGTAAAATATCGACAATTTTAAATATTTTGTTTTAATTGCATATTATTTTTAAGAAAAAAGTATTGATTAAGTTTAAAATCTGTATTTTTATACAAAATATGACTAACTTCATATTTTGGAGACTTCATATTTTGGAGTTTAAAATTTTTATCAGACTTATATCTAAGTTTATTACTTTTATTATCGGCTTGAAGCTTAATTATCTCGTCGAAACTATTTTTAATGTGTTTGCTCATTAAGATAAAAAATATACATTTTATTTTACATTTAATAAATAAGATAATTGTCAAATTTGCAAAATGGTTTGTAATGAATCAATTGATTCATTTTGTAATCCTGTCGCTTCAATATAACTTTAATCGTCTAGGTTTTAATCCATAATTATGTTCTCATTCATAATGTTGTGAGCATTAAAATCATATGCGAATTGCGACATTGTGCCTTTTAAAGATATAATTTATTTATAATTAAACAATTATTATTAAAAATGTTCAAAAAGCTTACGTTAGAAGGATTTAATCTGCGGTTTGTTGTTTTTGCTGCAAAATATTTTTCGTAGAAGACGAACCGCAGTACTATAATTTATTAGTACACGACTGGATTGCACTTTTAATTGTAGCACAATTTATTTCAAGAAATTAGTTATCTCTAGATAAATAGCTTGAAAGTTCTGTTACCACCTGAAAATAAACCTCGCAAGTCTTGATGGTGACAGTTACCTCGGCAACATCGATTTTTATGTCTCAGCCGAATAAAATAAAATGAAATTAAAGTTGTTTTGCGAAAGAGATTAAAAAAACTGTCTTTCATTTCCCCTTGTACTATTACATAATTTCATCAAAATGTTGTTTGTTAAATTATACTTAAAGCAAAAGTTCTTCAATTAATTGAAATAGACATAAGTGTAACATAAATTATTTAAATTTCGTAAGTTATAAATTAATAAAGTTGAAAATTATAATCTTATTTTATAAAATTGTGTAATTACTAAACTTGATCTATTTCATCAAATTTGTGAAATAAATGCTTTTTCAAGTATTTTGATATTAAATTTTTATCAATTTTGATTTTAAGTAATTTCTGGAATATGGTCTCATGGGACGGAACTCGTTCAATTCTTAAGCGATTATGACGAGATTAGGTATGTTGGAAGGAAATGGGATTCTTAAATGATTTTTGGAAGAAGTTCTGAAATATGGCCACCTGCAGAGATTCATAATCAGTTTTTGGAAGAAATTTTGGAATATGTTCATCTGGGACGGAACTCTAAAACCTCTTAACTGATGATGTTGGAATTGGGTATGTTGGTTGGAAGATGTTCTTGAATATGACCTCCTATGACAGACATTGGGCATTTAAGATGGAAATGAGATTATCAAATAATTTTTAGAAAAAATTCTGGAATATGGCCATATATGGATTATGCATTCTTGTATTGCAAGTACCTCAAGTG